>CARXXK010000003.1:31270314-31312919 GCA_949089665.1 Macrosiphum euphorbiae | reverse complement strand
CAGTGGTCTACCACTGTAGTTTGCAGACTTCAGGGAAAATGAAAAAAAATTAAGTTTATTCAAATAGGTAGTATAAACTCCATAATATATTTGAACTCAATGTACAATCGAAATAATTGTTATTGGATAATGTGAAACACAGTGTGTCCTCTGTTTTGGACAAAATTATAAGAACAGTATGATTATTATGACATAATATTAAATACAATTTGGTATCGTGTATTTGGTTAAAGTTTTTGAGAAAACCATGGGAGATTCAATCACGATGATCAACATGGCCAACATCAACCTTCACAAAAGTTATCGACACTATACGAACAACTACAGGATTCCGGCTGATAGGTCTGCGTTGGTTGCTCTGGGCAACCACCAGTGGTAACCGGTTCTGTGGTTGTCGATGATCCTGGTTGTGGTACAGCTGTTTCCGACACTGAAGGTTTCACCGGGTTCGAGAACCCAGAGTTTGACTCTGCAGTATTATATGACCCACCGACACCGGAAACGGACTGTATTACTTCCCTTACTTTGTCGACTGTCGGTTTGACTACGTCCATCCGGCCATCATCCTCCGTGGTGCATATACTTATAGAATAATATTTTATAGTTAAATCGTTTAAGTATCGCGAAGAAGGCTCACACACATTGCATTTATCAATGAAGTATGATTTTATTTATAGCAAAACATTATCGTTATCTGTGGTAATGTTTTGTCGTTTTATTATACTTTAATTTATTTTACAGTTAAATCTATAATTATTCCAATGTCTATATTATATTAAAGTGTTTAAGATGAAATCAATCATTTCATCGTCATTCGATGTTTTTCGACAATGTGAGTCACCTTTGTAATATTTATAAATAAAGTAAAAACATAAGTAATCATCAATATTATTATTTATAGTCTTATAAAACAGATAAGCATATAGACATTACAAATTCTGAATAAATTGTCAACCATAATATAACAAATATAGTAATTAATAATACAATTATTATTACTGCAATAATTACTAAGAAATTTATAAATAATAAATGTTATAAAATAATTAAATAGCGTATGTAATACCCACTAGTGGCAAACTTGTATTCAAAAACTGGGAGTGCTAAAGCCCCTATTTTTTGAGGGGATAAAACTTGTATTATTATGATTATATTATGTTACTTAATCAACAACTCACACCTCGCATTAGTCATTCAATAATTGATCAGACAAACAAAATTTAAACAAACGAAATTAAATGAAGATATTTCTATAATCTATATTAAAATTTAAAATATAATTTTTAAAGTCTTTGTCCTTATGTTTGTAGTTTATAAACAGAATAAGCGAACAACCGATTTTGACAGTAATGCCTGAGATTATTTTTAGAGATTTCAGAAAAGTTTAAAGACTAATTTTAACTATGTGCAAAACAAAATACTCTATCCAATCCGCCCCACAGACTGATGACCTATATTGAGAGAGGGGGACATGTTGCAAATTTAAAAATTATGGTCACTGGCCACCATTCATGATCTCCTGGCTGGCCCACGGTGGAGGAGGAGCTGGTTGAGAAGAACTTTACTTCTCAGTGGCCCTAGACGTGGTTCTATCAAACTCTTGAGAGAATCTACCGGATATAGGGCAACTATGGACAATAAAACTTGTTCGTAGTTGACTTCCGGAATACGTTGTGGAAGTTTTTTGCCAAGGGACGTTCTGCCTAGGTTTTGGTGTCGAGTGACCTGTATAGCCCATAGGAAACATTTTAAATCCTTCTTTTATTAAAACTTGTCATTTATTAATATTTCTAACAAGTTAATTAATTTTCTGATCAACTTTAGCAATAAAACCTAAATAATAATCTAACTTTTCCCTGTTAATTTAAATATAATACATTAAATTTAAAACATCTATATCAACGCAGTTCAAAAAAAATAAATGCAATTATTTTATACAAAATATCGGATTTAATAATTTAGTTGACTAAATTATATTGTGTTTAATTATTTGTAATTTAGATATTATAAACTACATTTTAGATGTTAAACTAATGTGAAATAATATACCTAAATTAATATACAGCTAGAGTGCAATTAGACATAGGTATTGGATGTATTTTTATCACAAAATTTATTTATTATTTAAACAAATTTAAAGTTGAAAATCACTATATGTGAGACTATTTGGCTACTGGTGGTCAACTTTATTGTAAATTCATGTTTTTTTAATCATGTTGATAAAGTTTTTGAGTACCTAACTGAAGTTTGATATATGAGAGTGGTTCTCAATTTCCATGTTACATTATTCATCAAAAATATATGGGTGCTTAACAATTATTTATCTAAATTAATTAATTTAGATTACACAGTTATATATCTAAGACAATTCATATTATTGTCAACCATTTTTTTTTTATTATCATCAAATTAATTTAATATTATCACACATTTTTAACATTAATTCTTAGCAAATTTAGTATTTTTTAAACTAATTTGCGTAAATTTACAGTTTGTTATAGTATAGGTATCAAATAAATTATTATTTGTGTTTGAAATATAATCATACTTACAATAAGAAATGTGGATGTAAGCCAAGGTGATAAATACAATTGATTTCGTATACATTTTAAATGAATCTGTAATAATTAATAAATTCAAATCATGACTTAATTAATTCAAAACGAGAATCTATTATTAGTTCTATATCGTAAGAAGGAAATAACATAAAAAAAACCAATTCAATAAAAATGCACAAAAAAAAAGGGAAACTCAATATAAATTTTAAATATTGTCTTCTATAATAAAGTTGATTGTCTTGTACATCATAATATATTAATATTATGTGATACCTTTCAAACTTGCAATAATTGCTTTTAATATATTACTTTAACTTGCCAGTTTGGCCATGTGTATCATAATAATATATAGTACCTACTCCCAATTGTGTGATACTATTTATTTATACCTATCTAGGTGAATTCTTATGCCAGAAACGGCAGAAACTCATAAAAACTCGAGTGTCATAAAACTCATAATATAATATGAGCCAGGGTTCATAGAAACAACTGAGTTACTCGGGCTGACACTCAAGGCGTCCGTGGAAAAATCTGTGAAATTGGTAGGGCAGTCAACTATTGATATTGACTGAATTTATTGGATTAGTGGGGGCATTATAATACAATTTACCACGAATGTGTAGTGATCGTAAACTTACCTTTTTTTATTCAATACCTGCCGATTGTTATTCACTCGCGATTCAATATATCACTAAGAAAGTATTGATCGAAACGGAAATCAAAAAAAAATTCTTCGACACAGTATCAATACTCTGCAGTACATACAAGTATATTAACTATAAATACCTTTAAAAAAAAAATGATAAATGTCTAAATGAATAAATGGTTTTCTTATTTTTTCGAGTTACTCGTAATAATTCAGAGTCCAAATTACAAAAAACTCTGTGGCTCCATATGAGCCCTCCCACTCCACGTCTGGGTCCCTCCCACTAACACGTATTACGTGCATAAAGAAATGCAATTTGTTTGTATAATAATAGACGTACCTATAACTATGATAAAATATAAATACTAGACTATACTACAATGCTCCAACACTGCAGCTGTGGTATTGGTGGTGTCCAAAAAACATAGATAGTCGTTAATCGTAACTGCAGTATTTTTCACAGAATTTCCATTACCTGTTATCTCATTAAATTTGAAGGGGAAATATTTTGGGTTCGATTCCATTTACCTCGAACAAGCTAGTACTTAACAGCGTGGCGATTAAATACAATTTGTTGCCGATAAGACTGACGCTTTTTTTTCATATCATAAAAACGTAATAAATTGACTGTTAGATTATATGGGTATAAATTATAATGTAATGTACGATACAAACGATTTGACCTCTGGTATATACTTCAATGATAATAAGATGGGTTTTTTATCGTAATAATTTATCATTCTTAAACTATAATAAAGGATTTAAATACAATACCTACGCGTGTAATCGTGTATATATGACGTAATTGCACAATTTTTATTAATTTTTTAATCCTAAGAAAATATAATATTATTCCCCATATTATGTCAAAATCTCAATTTAGTTGATGGTACCGGGCAGGGGTGGCAAAACTTTTAAACACGTAGTGCTAAAAATTACCTTTTCTTTTTTTTTCGAGCGTACCATGAAAAATATTTTGTTATTCTTCTTGTTATATAATTTTTTTGGAATTTCATATATATAAATTCATATATTATATAATATTATAATGTTTATTAAAAATATTTTAATTTTTCGCGTGCCCTCAAAATCTTTTCGCATGCCATGGATTTGCCATCCCTGGTATAATGGGTTTAGTAAGTCCCTACATGAAATATAACCGGTAAACGGTTAGGTACATAATACTCAAGTTTATAATAAACACTGAGATAATATTAAACAGATAGATTACTACAAAAAATACAATTAGATTTATAGGTACGTAAATATTCTTCACATATACTTTATTTGAAACAAACACATTTATCAAAAAGGTGCCTACATCTGATGTCAATAATCCTGAAAATATAAGTACAATATGAAATAAATCTATGTAACAAAATAAATACACAGAATGACTTGGCACTTGAAATTAAGAAGGTTTTATTGTAGGTAAGCCAAGTAAAATTAAAATTATTTTCATTATTTATAAAATAATTTCAAATAAATGTTAACCTAAAAATTAAAATAACTGGATTACGTGGATTGATTCAATTAGTAGTTAGAAGCCACTTTTACGTCAAACAAAAATCAACAAATTTTAAACACACCAACAAAATAATATAAGTTGTCTGTTAGTCTGTTAGCCTGTTGTCCTATACCTTGTTTAGGTGGAAAAGACATTTATTATGCTTTACATTTTTTTTAGTTTTCTTATTGGATTATAGGATCATATTATATTTGGATCATATAGGAACTTACCTTTTTTTTTATGTTTTTTTATTATACTATAAGTGAAGGAATTTACATATGAGTTAATTTTTATATAGTAAACCGCTTTTATATAATTATTATATTGTTTTGTAGTATAAATTTATTATTATTTATTAATTTATTATTTATTTTATTGTTTGTTAATGTTAGTGTGCGCTTATCGCCGAGACCATTATTGTGTTATAAAAGTTAAACGAATTGCCATACTTATTATTATTTTGTATAAGTGAAGTCGCGAATCGCCACTTATATCATTTTTGCCGCGTACCCTAATCGCCGCGGGCATTATATTCATTGTAGTGTTATTATTATTTTCATTATTATACAGGATAGGTAGCAGCTGGCCAGCCGTGCACCGTCTAAATTGTGAGTTTTATTATTTATTATTTATTATATTTATATACCAGCCATAGGTCAAATAGCTGTCACGTTATTATTTATTATATTTTGTTGGGCCAGAAGGGCCATAATATTATTGATATCATATTTGTATACCTTTATGTTGCTGTGATTTTTTATATTCCTTGTGTCGATAAAAAACTATTTATTTTGTGTACAATACAGCAACCATTTTTACCAGCATTACCGTGTTACCATTTTAGAGTTACCTTCTTGTCCATAGTTTTAAGCTTACACACTCTCACATATACACACACTTACACATCCACCACACACTAGCACTCTCTGGTCTTGCTCGGCGACCCCGTCCACTTCCTTTGAGTCGCTACACACACATACACATCTTTACACAGGTCGGTCGGTGTGTGAGTACATCGAAGTATTTAGGTGACCGGGCGACACGCACTATTATTATTCGTACCCGGCCCGTACAATGTGTTCGGTGTGCAACTTTCCATGCTACTTTTGTACTGATATCGACATTTTCTTCGGCACTACGTTTAATACTGATTTTACATGTCCTCTTCAATCACATTTTTTTTATAATAGGTATGTGATTATAATTTCATTCTTTAATTTTAACAAATTATTTTAAAACCTTATTTTTCGGAAAAAAAACTTAGAAAAGCTTGAAAATTTAATAGAAGGCTCCTAGTATATTTTTTCAAAGGCAAATGAAAAATATTAAAATTTCTTAGTCACAGTTTTTTTTTATAAGCATTTAAAGTTCAAAAATTGACAAAATATGGAAAAATCAGGAAAACTAGCAAATTATTTTGAGTTAAGAATTCGTAAAAATTTTTCTTTTTAAATCTAAGATTTGAAAATCTAATACAAGATTACTCATAAGTTTGTCTACCTTTATCAATAAAAAAATCTCTACCGGAAAGTCAAATTAAATTTTTATGAGCGTTTGAAATTAAATTTTTACAACATTGGATATTCACTCGGTTTCTCATGTAGCGATTTCCTTATTTTGTTGTAATTCAAAAACGAATATATTACTGTAGATACATGAAAATTTCACTGAATGTTTATATTAGCATTTCCTATACACCATGCAATTATGAAAATATTTTGACTCTTTTTGAGCTATTTACGGACATTTTCAGTTTTCAATTTTTTTAGTTTTTTTTTTCTATAAATATCAATAAAGTTTTATCTGTTAGGCCAAAAAGTGTAAAAATTTAACACAAGGCTCCCGATACATTGTTACAATATCAGTTGAAAAAAATTTAAAATACATATCCACGATTTTTTTTTATAAGCATTTAAAGATCGAATTTTGACAAAATTTATCAAAATCTCGAAAATTATCAATCATAGTAATTAATAAACTATAAAATGTTCAGTTTTTATAGCTAAAGATTGCAAAAATTTAAAACAAAAGTTCTCATAAATATTTCAGACTGTAACCAAAAAATCTAAAAAATATATGAACACAGTTATTTTTTACAGACATTTTAAATTCAATTTGGACGAAATTACATAATAAAAAACCTAGAATAACTATTTTAGTTATTTTGTTGTGATTGTATAATATTAGTCGTGGGTACTTGAAACTTCTAAAGTATACTACTATATATATATGATAGTATCAGGGTTTGTTGTTGGCGTATAACGCGTTATAAGTACCCAATGGATATTGTGATATGATTAATTTAGAATTCATTATAGGTCAATTTTTTTTAATACCATAGATAAGTATATAATATGTCTTATACCTAGAAGGAGTGACATACCGTCTCCGCTCAAAATCGTTTATTTTATACAATGATATAATATCATTGAATTCAAATGTAATACTATCCATTATACAGTGGCCCACTTGTAACCTACTGTACAGCAGAGCGACACCCACTTGACCACCTTTTTTTTCATATATGTCTTAAATTTTAAGTTTTTTTATTCCATTATTATTTCCCCCTACTAATTGCTATAACAGTATACCATGTTAAATTTTTTTAATAAACATAATTTATGTAAAATACTTTAATGGCTTAAAATGTTTAAGATATTCATTAAACTTTCACTTTAAATCTAAAAAGTGTACCAATATAGTTCAAGCAATTTTTATTTTATTTTTAAAGAATATTGTTTAACGATACAATTTGAGTATTATTATGTCATATTCATGTACTTAAATACTAAAATTATAGCTATTTTTATTATTATTATTACATGCTTTTCTTTAACTCACAATGTTTCATTCCTGTTGTCATAAAATCTTGCGCGCTCGATTTGAGGCACTTATTTACGATGAAAAATTATGAAAATTTGTATAGACATAGGTCTTGGAAGGCAATACATTAATCCGTTGTCATTTTGGGACCCGGACCCCCAGGTCGGCGATGACGGGTGTTCAAAGTCATCTCCGAGGAAGAAGAATAAATAATATACAGGTACGAAATTTTGTTTATAAACGGTTTCCATGGGTTATAAAACTATTATAATAATAATTACTTTTAACTTTTAACGCGTTTCATTGTTAAAACAGTAAGAAAATCTTACATAGAGATTGACAAAGCGTATAGATAATAAAATAGTAAACAAATAATAATGTATAAAGAGCCCGCAACTTAACGAAAAAGGCGCCTTGAACGAGCTCGTATAAAGTATCAAGAAAAGAAGGCTGATAATTAATAATTAATAAATATTAATATTAATATTAATAATTAGACTGTTCAAAGCTGATGGGAAGAACACCATGTAATATTGACGCCCTCGAAGAAATAGAAAGAATGCGGGAACTGAGATAATTAAAATATAATATTACATAGTTGCTTATAATATTCAAATGTACCGAAAATAATAAATATTATGCTTTCAAAAAATCGTTTGTTTCTAATTTATAGTTATCACTAATAAGTAGAAAATAAAAAAAATAAAAAAATAATTTTTAAAAACATGCTTTTCTTAATACTACTTAATAAATGAACGAAAAAGTTGAAAATAAACTTACTATTAAAACAATTTCTTAATGAAACTTCAAGGTTAACAAGATATTACTAAAAGTGTTTATAAAATGTATTTGTTGAACAATTTTTAAAAATTCTGAATCACAAAAAAAAGAAATGCATGGGGCTCTTATATATGAGTCAGGAATATCTCTTACAAAATTGTGAGTGTGATCAATAATCTTTAAAATATTTATCATAAAGTTTATATAAAAATTCAGTTGTAGAGTGACTTTACGTATGACTTATCATAAGTATATAAGTATATAATTATTAATTTACTATATAAATCAGAATTAAATTAAATTAATTAATTAAACAAACTCATGAAAATAATATTCATGTTTTTCTTCTAAAAACCGGTTTAAACTCAAAGTTGAAGGAGTCGAGATTTTATCCGCTTTCTCTTCGGATAATTCTAAAGAAAATAACACAAAATGTAGGGAATTTATAATTTTTGGATAAAAAATAAATAAATACAAATTACTATTTCCTAAGTTTAAAATGTAAATGAGAAATTCATTTTTATAGAGTAAAATAACATAGGTACTTAATAAATCAGTTTCCACAAATTGTGGACAAATTATATTTGTAAAATAAAGTATGAACCTATTTATTCAAATATTTCCTGAATGGGTGTTCATTTTATTATTTAGAGTGAGTTGTTATTTTTTTAAATTTAAAACAACCTTTATAATTATTTATTTATTTTTTAATTATAATCTAATTTTAGAATGAAATATTTTTTGTTATTGTGTATAATATTTAATATACCTACTTATATCAAGTTTTCTTACTGTACTCTGGCATAGATTCCAAGAATTCATTTAAAAAAACAAAAGTAACTTTGAATTTAAACTTTTTTTCAATTTTAACTTAACTCAATGAGTTAAAAAAAAATGGAAAACTAATTATTAACTACAAAATATTTATTACATTTTAAATTTGATAAATTTTGTCAAATTCGAACTTTAAACGCTTATAAAAAAAAAAATGTGCTTATGTATTTTTAATATTTATCAGCTGATATTGTAACTATGAATCAGGAACCTTGTATTAATTTTTCAAGTTTTTTGACTAGCAAATAAAACTTAATAAAAAAATTTAAATTTAAAATTGGCTTTAAACAGCTCAAACCGAGTCAAAATATTTTGAAAATGTTATGATATAGAAAATACAAATATAAACATTCAGTGAAATTTTCATATATTATCGCAATTCATCGTTTTTGAATAACAACAAAGTAAGGAAATTTCTATATGAGAAATCGCTATAAGTAAATATTATCCTATGTTGTACAAATACTAACTTAAAATAATCATACAAATTTAAATAGGACTAGTTTCACGATGAATGTATTGATTTTACAATGATGTGTGTTTTTTTTTAATTTTTAATTTTTTTTTGTGTCTGTCATCATGTTTTAGGACAGTAAAAGTGCTTAGATTTTCTTCAGCAGTAGCTTTTCTGATAGGAAAGTGAATCTTGTTGGTACTTTGGGGGGTCAAAATTGAAAATTTCCCAGTAGTTTTCAAAAGCGGCGTGAAAAGCAAAGTAAAAATATCAATACAATTTTATTTGTTGGTTAAAAAAGCTTGAAAATGTAATACAAGGCTAATACTATATTGTTACAATGGCATTTGAAAAAAATTAAAAATTCTTAGACACAGTTTTTTTTATAAGCATTTAAAGTTCAAAAATTGACAAAATATGTAAAAATCACGAAAATTAGCAAATTATTTTGAGCTAATAAGGTCATAAGGTGTTCAAATATTTAATGTCCTATTATCATTCAAATAAGTATTATAACCACAGTATTATAAAAATTTTTCTTTTTAAATCTAACATATTAAAATGTAATACAAGATTCCTTATAAGATTATATACGTTTATCAAAAAAAAAAAAAAAAAAATGTCTATATAAAAGTCAAATCAAATTTTTATGAGAGACGTATCAGTCAAAACGTATCAAAACGAAAACTACGAAAACAAAAGACAACCGACTAGTGGTAATCGGAACTCTTGTAATCACGTTCTTGGCTTATAAATCAGTAATAGTAATAATATCTGTTATTTCTACCTACACGTACGCCGTACGATTGTACTATCTAAAACATTACACATGAACACGAGAAAAATAAAAAACGAACAATTATTACGCGGGAATGAATACATCGGGAAAGTATTACGTACTTAGGTAATAATCCGGAAATTATTAGGTACACATGAAAATATTATACGCGAATGTAGGTAATAAAATACCTTACAAAATAACACAAGTATACCTTACATCAGAAATTATAACGCTGGAAAAATACTTCACAGGAATTAAATGCATCAAATTCATAATATACTTGAGACGATCACTTATTAGGTACCTACCTACCTAACTTATTCAGTCACTTGTCGAGTGTGATACGCTTTTGAAATAATATTACCTATGTAGATTGTACCTACCTACCAGCTATAGACAGTATTACACTATAGGTGGCAGGTACCGTCGAATGGGCCTACTTTGGACAAGAATTATATCTTGTAGTTTCACCTCCATAACGGTTTCTTGTCAATTAATTGATGTGAAACAAATGTCGTGTTGTTATGCTAACAATATTATAGATTATAATATAGATTGGGCCATAAATGTACATCATAAAAATATAAGAATATAAGATAACGTTTTTAAATTATATTAATTATATTTTGAAATGGATAAAGTACAAAAAAATATATAACCAATATCACCAATGTCAATCACGAAGGAGTTAGTTGTCATAGGTACTCACCGTTATTATTATAAGTAATAATTATAATAATAATACCTTATTATAATTATAATATAATAATAATAATACCTTATTATAATTATAATATAATAATAATAATACCTTATTATAATTATAATATAATAATAATAATACCTGTAATTATAATTACACAGGTACTCGTGTTACCTTTCGTATGTACTACTTTGAAGTTGTATCCTTGTAGCTTTAATCTGAATCGTTCCAACCTTACAGATGTCTCTTTTGTTTGACTGCTTAGGATTGAAACTAACGGTTTGTTATCTGTGTTTAGTATAAAATTGGAACCCAATAAATACAATTTGAAATGTTGAACCGCCCATACTGCAGCTAAAGTTTCCTTCTCTATCTGTGAGTATCTTTTTTCAACTTGGTTTAGTGCCTTACTTGCACAAGCAATTATCTTATTCGGTGATTGTGCCAAAATGGCAGCAATGCCTTCTGGTCCTGCGTCAACAATTAATTCAGTTTGTTTATGTATGTCATAGTAAGCGTTACTTACATTTTTAACAATACTTTCTTTTAACTCTTCAAATGCTGTTTGTTCTGTGGTGCTCCATGACCATTGTCTGTTTGCTGTAATTAGATTTCTTAATGGTTTTGTTTTCTCTGCTAGGTTTGGAATAAATCTTCCACAGTAGTTTATCATGCCTAGTACACTTCTTACCTAAGACACATTTGATGGTGGCTTGAGTTGTATAAATGCTTCGATTTTTTTTTTTATATATCTTGATGCCCTGTTCACTAAACTGGTACCCAAAGAATGTGAGCTTCTTGACACTGAATAAACATTTTTCATAATTTAATGTCAGTCCTTTTTCCTGTAACCGACTAAGTACTTTTTCCAAGATATTGTCGTGTTCATCTTGAGATTTGGCATATATCAGTATGTCATCGCTAACGTTCATTACATGTGGAATATTTACAAGTACCTGTCTAATTTCGTCTTGGAAAACTTTTGCGGCACTGTTAATTCCAAAGTTCAGTCTTTTGTATCGTCTTAAGCCAACATGGGTGCTAAATGTAGTAATAGACCTTGAAGCACACTCTAACTCTAACTCTAACTTGAAAATACTTTCGACCCATTAACAGCACTTATTATATCGTCAATAGTTGGGGTCACGTAACGCACTCTTTCGATGGGTGCGTTTGGTCTTCTCATATCAACACAAAGTCTTACTTCTCCATTTTTTTTAGGAACTAAGACTATGGGAGAGACCCAGGGTGTTGGTCCATCCACTTTTTCAATTATGTCTAATTTTTCAAGTCTTAGTAGTTCATTTTCTAGTTGATTTCTCAAATGTATTGGAATCCTTCTATGTTGTTATGCAACTGGCTTGATAACTTCGTTGATGTGCATTTGAACCTGTTTTCCTTTTAACTTGCCAATCCCATTAAACAGATTTGGGTATTTACTTTTGTATTGAAAAGTTTTTGACGTTATTTCATTTATATTTAACCCAATTTTTAAGAGTCCCAACTTTACTGAAGTTTCATACCCTAGTAATGATTGGTTATTACCTTTTACCACAAATATGTCCACTATTTCTTCACGGTCTGATACCTTGATTGTTGTTCTAACTTTTCCTATGACTTCAAGTGGTTTCTTGCTAGAGTATGCATATAACTTTTGAGATACTTAACTTTCTTTTTTTTCATAATTGATTTTATTTCTTTTCCAGGTTTGTTCTGATACTATATTACAACTTGATCCTGAATCAATTAAGAATTTAACATCTGTGCCACCAACTTTGCATATTACCACATTTGTCACCAAATCTTTTTTTTTTGATATTTGGAACACTATAGCTTCATCGTCACTTTTTGCTTCTTCGACTGCATTTATTTTATTACTCCTCGACATTTGCTGTGAATATCTTTTACTTGGCTCTTTTGTATTTGCAGTTAACTTTGTTCGGCAGTACGCTTTAAAATGCCCGATTAAACCACAACGCCCACATTTTTTGTCTTTCGCCGGACAACTAGGATCATTTTTTAAGTGATTTTCGTTCCCGCATCTGTAACATGCCTTACTTCTGGTTTTCAACTTTTCCATTTTATACTGCTTTTTTTTTCATACTTTGTAACTTTATTTACCATTTCTTTTCCGTTTTTTCCAAGTGTATCTGCTTGTTGCACTACTAACTCGAACCGCTTGGCCTCTTCTATGATTTCTGACAAGCTCAAGTTATTTTTCTCGAGTAATTTCCGTCTAAGTTCGTCAGATGTACAATGTTCTATAATTTGATCACACATCTCTGTGTCAGCATCAGCAAAACCACATTTAGCTACTTGTTGTCTTAGCTTTGATATAAACTGTCCGACTGACTCATTAATTTCTTGTCTTATTTTCCTGAAAACATGTCTTTCAAATACTGGATTTACCTTTGGTATAAAGTGCAGATCTAACAAATTTATTGTGTGTTGAAATACCGTTGTTCCATCAGGTGGATTACCATGCTCTGGTATTCCAAAAAAAAATATCTTGTAGCTCTTGTCCACCTCTGTGCAGTATGATAGCTTGCTTTTGTGTATCCTTAGTTATATTTTGAGACAATATAAATATCATTATAGATCTCTTCCATTTTTCCCAATTGGAAGGTTCAAAAGGTAGTATGTAGTCTTTATCCTGTTCCATCGCGTTTTCCGTTTAACGCAAACACAACTTATCCCGTTGACCGATTTAACACAAATACTCACTAACTCACTTTTGTCTATTTGCTCATGAAACTAGGCTACTTTTTTTCTACGAATTATACAAATTACAAGTCAAATGTTCGTTTTTTCCGACTGCGGAAGTAATAATAATAATAGTTTACAGTAATGAGTATCAATTGGTTCTAAAAATGTAATCGCTTAAACTGTTGTGGAAAAAACGCACATTGATTTTTTAATCATGTTTTTGACATGGTTCATTATCCTGGTGCTGGATACTGTGAAATGATTTTGAACGGGTTTAGCCTAATAATTTCTTCTCTGTGTTTATTTTAATAATCTAACATTAACAATTTATTGTATTCATTGATATTTGTTTTAATATACAATTTCCAAGAATGAATATATTATCAATGCTGAAAATGCTAGGTAATATGAAAATCTATATCAAGTCATCGCAGTTAAAAATATGAAATTTTATTTTGCGGATTCGAATAGGTAATTAATTAACTATAAAGTAGGTAGGTACATAATTACAATTTTGAAATCAATGAAATCAGTGAACGAGCTGTATGCACTTGCCCAATTTTTTATATTAGTAAAAAGAGGAACTACTTATTGAGTATGCTGCATTAAAGAACAGATTAAAACCAAATTTAACCAGATTTATATCTTCGTTTTAAGGGGTTTGTTATAGGCATTTATATTTTTTAATTGGAATTTTGCATTGTCAGTTACTCGGTTGTTACATAATTGAAGTAGAACCACTAGTTGTAGAATTTTCAAGTAGTTTCCAGTTGGAGCCAAATATATATCCAAGTAAAATCAATATTTATTTTGTCAACGAGCCTACGAGAACCTACTCGTTTAAGTTCTAGTGGACTGTATATTAATTTACTTGTAGAGGTACCTACACATTGATAAGGTAATATAATACCAGATAAGGTATTATATTACCTTATCTTAATTATTGAATTATCGATAATTGTTGTACCTTGTGAATTTCTTATAGTAACCAACAATAGTTAACTAGTTAACACAATAATTGTTATTAAAATAAATGTCAAATATTTGGTACCTATATTTAAACTTTTTTTAAAACCTCAACATTTGGTTACTGAGTGAACGTTTGCTATATTGTCATATTGAACATGTTTAATAAGTTATCAATGATTTTTTTTATGTGATAATATTACAGACTGCAGTCCAAAAGAGAGCGATTCTTAAGGGCTAATATGTTTTAATGATTTAGGACGGAAAAAACGTACGTGTAGCGCATGATAAAATTAACATAGTTACATAGTTAATTATATCATGGTGTTGTAGAGTATGCACACAGGGCTACTGTGCCTGTGTATTGAGATACATGGTTAAAATTAGGCTTTAGAGAAGCAGGAGGCGTATATTTTATTATAGTTAATGCGTTTTGTTCAATATTCAGGTATTAAGTATTATCGACGACCATCGTTATCGTGGGAATGTTGATAGTACTTATTATCTCGCCCTGGGTCGGGAAATAAAGAGCACGGGTCGCCAGTTCGATCTCTACGACGCGTCGGTGACAATGCCGGTCGATATACGCGACGTAATGTAAATTATTAATCACATATTTTAAAACAATTAAAATAGTGTTTATTTCACAAATTATTATAATAAATTGTTACACACATTGTAGCTATTTCACTTATACAGTCCACTAGTTTTTTTTATGAATTCATTCAAATTCTAACTGAGCCGAAACATTGGTCCTTCGAGCCGGATCGAATCGTGTGCGTCAGTATTGTTACACACATTGTAGCAAATTTGATTCACGGTGGAAGATCAAGAGGTGAAGCTGTGCAATTCAAGGATCAAGACAGCTGACAGGTGAGTGAGTCTATAGCACTTTAGCAACTATTAAAATTAAAATGGCTTATTTCCATAATTTATAATATCCTGTCCTTGCGTAAAAATAAACATTGTTGGGGAATACATTATTTAAGTCCATAATATCCACAATATCATATCGGTAAAATCGGTAGACAGCGGGTAAAGGTCGATCATAATGACTGGTGATACCGACGAACTGACTGCATTCGTTCTACGTCGTGGACAGATAAAAGCGCAGCTCACTCGTTTTCAAACGTTTCTGAACGACCCAAAGTCCAACGTTTTAACACAATTAAGATTAAGGGCCGAGAAAATTCGTGAAGCATGGACCGAATTCGACGCAATTCAAAACAATATCGAAATGTTAGACGATAGTAATAATGACCAATTACAATATAGGTCTGCATTCGAAAATCTATATTTCGATGTAATGTCAGAAGTCGACGATAGATTATCGAGAAGCAACGCGCCTGCGCAAAATCGACAACAAATACAGGGTGATCAAAGTGAAGTCACAAATAGTCATAATTTTCCATTAATAAAACTTAAAGCGTTAGAAATTCCTACATTTACGGGCAAATTCGATGATTGGGTTACGTTTCAAGATATATTTTGTGCATTAGTACATAAAAATAAATTAATATCAGATATTCAGAAATTTTGTTACTTAAGAAATGCATTAGAAGGCGAAGCTAGTTCATTAATTAAAAATTTAGAAACGTCGTCATCAAATTATGAAATTGCATGGAAAATAGTCACTACGAGATACAATAATACTCGTATGTTGATTCAAACACACACGAAGCGCATTTTCGACCTGGAGCCTATTAATAAAGAATCGGCCATTAAGTTAAAACAATTAACTGACTCGCTAAATGCACATATACAAGCATTAAAAGCTTTAAATCATGACCCACACAGCTGGGGTGCATTACTACTACATGTCATATACACGAAACTTGACACAAATTCAATACGTCAATGGGAAGCCGAAGTGTCAAGAGATGACTTACCGAGTGTACAATTAATGATGGAGTTCCTGGGTAAAAGAAGTCAAATGTTAGAGTCTGTAGAAAACGCAAAACTATTAACATTTAAGCAAAATGAACCAAATTGTTTGTCAAATAAAATCTCAAAATTTGGAGCTTCAAAAAAAGGTGCATCTACATTTTTAACAACGTATAAAATGAAATGTTATATGTGTCAGCAACCGCACCCAATATATAGATGTACTGTATTTCTGGCACTTGATATAGCGTCCAGAATAAACAAAGTTAATGAGTTGAAATTGTGCAGTAATTGCTTAAAGAAAACTGACCATCAAGTAAAACAGTGTCCCGCTAGAAAATGTGGAAAATGTCAAAAACCACATAATTTACTACTACATCAAGATAAAGAACCAAGTTCCGATGAAGGAAGTACACAAAGTAACGGGTCAAACGATGAGCTAGTAGTTGCGCATACCGCAGATGCCGGCGAAACCGACAATCAAGTACTGTTGGCAACGGCAATAATAAAGATATCAAGTTCGGCTGGCAGTTATATACACGGCCGGGCATTACTTGATAATGGGTCTCAAACTAATTTTATTACAAATAATCTGGTACACAAACTCGGACTCAAACGTCACAAGGTAAATATTCCGATATGTGGAATAAGTGAGTCCAAGAATAATATTAAGCACAAGGTAACAGCTATTGTACAATCACTAAATAGTTCGTACGTAACAACAATCGAGTTTTTAGTGTTATCTAAAATAACAGGGTCATTACCACAAGAACCTATACACACTATAAGCGTCCCCGACAACGTAAATATTGCGGATCCTTCATTCAATTGTCCGGGAAGTATTGACGTTCTCATCGGAGGTGATACCTATTGGGACATAATGTGTGATGAGAAGTTAAAAACCAAAGACGGTCCGTATTTACAAAAAACGTTATTCGGATGGGTCGTCGTAGGCAAGACATCGACAAAATCAAGTGTAAGAAAATTAAATTCGTGTTTGTCAACAACTCAAAATCAATAACCAATTATTAGATAACAAAATAGAGTTATTTTGGAAAATGGAGGAACTATCGTCGAAGCACAATTTCACTGACGAAGAAAAATCGTGCATAACACATTTTAACGCGAACCTCGCACAAAATGAGGACGGGAGATTTATTGTTAAACTACCGTTCAAAGAAAATTGTCATCATATTGGTAACTCATTCAATGCAGCTCTACGAAGATTTCTTTCATTAGAAAAACGATTAGTAAAAAATCCCGAACTGTACACGAAGTATAAAATGTTTATGAGTGAGTACGAAAGTCTTAATCATATGGAACGTGTTTATGATATGGGCGGCGATAAGCAGGTAATCGATCACACAAAATGTTTTTATCTACCACACTCATACGTAATTAACGATCGTAGTAGAACGACAAAATTACGCGTGGTGTTTGACGGGTCGGCCAAATCTAGTAGTGGTGTGTCATTAAATGACATACTAATGAACGGACCAAAAGTACAACCAGACTTATTTGAAATCGTGGTACGGTTTAGAACACATAAATATGCATTTTCGGCAGACATAACGAAAATGTATCGTCAGGTGTTAGTTCACGAGGAAGATCGTGACTATCAACGTGTATTATGGAGATCAGATCCTAATGATGAAGTTAAGGTGTATAGACTATGCACTGTTACTTATGGGTTAGCGCCAGCTGGTTTTTTGGCAATAAGTTGCGTCAACCGCATCAGCGACAAGACCACAAACACGAAGTTAAAAGAAATAATTAAGAATGATTTTTGTGTTGACGATTGTCTTACCGGGGCAGATACATTGATGGAAGCAATAGAATTACGCAACGAGTTAATTTCAATTATGCAAAGTGTAGGATTTGAACTATCAAAATGGACAACGAATCATACAGATTTATCTCCAAAGCATAATAAAAATGAATTAACGACCATATCGATGGATAGAGAACGCGTGAAAACTTTAGGTTTATATTGGGAACCGGAAAGTGATTACTACACGTACGTCGTACAAGCACCGAAAATAAAAACTGAAGCAACAAAAAGACACATTCTTGCCGGCCTAGCGACGTTATTTGACCCATTAGGTTTAGTAGGTCCGGTAATATTGGTGGGAAAAATATTGTTACAAAGTTTATGGCGTGAAAAAATCGGTTGGGACAGCCCAGTTCCACCACACATACAATTGGAGTGGGAAACATACAATAATTATTTAAATGAGCTTAATTCGTTTAATATACCCCGTTGGCTGGGCTCCGACAAGAAAAAACAAATAGAAATACACGGATTTGCTGATGCATCAATGAAAGCATACGGTGCATGTATATATATGCGTACGACAGATACGGAAGGCATCATTAAATCGCAATTAGTGTGTGCAAAGTCTCGTATTGCGCCAGTAAATGTTATTTCAATCCCCAGATTAGAATTATGTGCAGCGCTGCTCTTATCGCGCCTAATAGACGTAATTATACCCGCTCTTCGATTGAATATATCACGGCGATATTTATGGACTGATTCGACTGTCACGCTAGCTTGGATAGCCGCGGAGTCAAGCAAGTGGAAGACGTTTGTTGCGAATCGTGTAGGCGAAATCCATACGTTGACTGATCGCGCGGAGTGGGGGCATGTGACGTCGAATGACAATCCAGCAGACGTGTTGTCGCGAGGGTGTACGCCTAGCGAACTAAAATATAACACACAGTGGTTAGGTTAGGTTAGGTTAGTGGCATGGTCCGTCATGGCTGGAAAGTAAAACGTTTAAGTGTTCAACGTCATACACAGAAAACATGGAACACGTTAATGAAGTTCAAAGTGAGGAAAAGACTGCACCAATCGTTGTGTGCACCTCACAAAGAGACGTGTCGTTAGATATTAATAAATATTCGTCGCTGACCAAATTACTACACGTTGTTGCGTATTTATTACGCTACAAAAATAACGCGTTATCGAAACGGAATAATACCTCTCGAGTTATCGGACCGCTGAACGTAAACGAGGTAGCATCGGCGACCAAAACTGTTATACAAATTATACAACGGGCACATTTTTTTGTAGAAATTGTAGAGTTAAAAAATAATCGAAATGTGTCGGTAAAAAGCAAGTTGAATAAGTTAAATCCATTTATAGACGACAGTGGAATCGTGCGCGTAGGTGGTAGGTTGACAAACGCGACGGATATCAATACTGATCAACGTTGTCCAATTGTGCTACCCAGCGACACATCGTTTTCAAAATTAATCATGTTACATGAACATAAAAAATTAATGCATGCTGGGCCACATGCCACGCTTGCCGCAGTGCGCCTAAAATATTGGCCAATCAATGGGCGAAGATGTGTAAGGAAAGTAATACATCAGTGCGTAACATGTTTTAAAGCACGACCAAAAAATATGTCGCCAGTTATGGGTAATTTGCCCACGTTTAGAGTCAACCGCCCAAGTAGGTGCTTTGAAAACTGTGGTGTTGATTACGCAGGTCCATTCATGCTGAAATGCAGCAACCGACGAAACGCCGCAACTCAAAAAGCATATATATGTGTATTTGTATGTTTTGCAACAAAGGCAGTGCATTTGGAGTTGGTATGCGATTTGAGCACGGATGCATTTATCGCAGCGTTAACTAGATTTATATCCCGACGTGGTCTGTGCAAAAATATAAATTCAGATAATGCTACATGTTTCGTAGGTGCGAATAACAAATTAAGTGATTTAAAACAATTGGTGTCATCCGAAAGCCATAAGGATCAAATTCATCAAGCAATGACCAGTCACGAAATGACATGGCACTTCATTCCACCAAGAGCACCACATTTCGGCGGCCTGTGGGAGGCAGCCGTACGAAGCATAAAAAAACATTTGAGCCGCAACGTGGCACTAGTAAAGTTAACATATGACGAGTTTTATACCTTACTAGTGCAAATCGAAGCGTGTTTAAACTAACGACCGCTCACCCCCTTGTCTACCGATCCTCTTGATTTTTCCGTCCTTACTCCTGGCCATTTTTTAATAGGAGACTCACTCGTGTCATTGCCGGAGCCCGACATAAGTAATTTTACTCACAACTTGTTGTCACGGTGGCAAAAGGTTCAGAACATTGCTCAGCAAATTTGGAGGCGTTGGAGTATTGAATACTTGAGTCAACTTCAGGAACGTAATAAGTGGGACACATCTCGTGGTCCCTCGATAAAAGTGGGCTCAATGGTAATATTAAAGGATACCAATTTACCTCCATTACAATGGAACCTAGGCCGCGTAGTCGACATATTTCCGGGCAAGGACGGTGTGGTGCGAGTTGCAATGGTCAATACAGCGAGTGGGCCAAAGAAAAGAGCTGTGAGATTGTTGTGTCCATTGCCAATCCAAGACAATGACGACAATGATGGACAATAAAAATGTTTATATGAAAACAAGTGTAAATCAATACTTATTTGTTAAATTTATAAATGTAATGTTATAGCCAAGGCAATTATTATTACTAATTTATTATCCTATTATTTTGTGTTGTTCAACTAGATATTGTAAATTTATTCAATCAATATTTATATGAACTTATTATTTATAATATTTTTTTTTAGTAGGTATCCCTTTTGATTGTGGGTTAAATTGTATATTATCTTAAATTATTCAATTATTGTATACGTTATTATGTTCTATTAGCGACCGTGACCTAAATTATTTTGTTATATTGAAGACTGTGCTTCAAGGGGGCCCCTATGTTCAATGTTCAGGTATTAAGTATTATCGACGACCATCGTTATCGTGGGAATGTTGATAGTACTTATTATCTCGCCCTGGGTCGGGAAATAAAGAGCACGGATCGCCAGTTCGATCTCGACGACGCGTCGGTGACAATGCCGGTCGATATACGCGACGTAATGTAAATTATTAATCACATATTTTAAAACAATTAAAATAGTGTTTATTTCACAAATTATTATAATAAATTGTTACACACATTGTAGCTATTTCACTTATACAGTCCACTAGTTTTTTTTTTTTTTTTTTTTTTTTTTCTACGTTTTATATTTTAATATTTACCAGAGTTCAATATTGTATTATATTTTACAATCATAACTTTGAAATTGTTTACAGATACATTGAGTCATTGAAATACTTAAAAAAAATAATACATTTTCCACTTGACTAAAAGTAGGTATATGTGTATTAGCGACTGGTTTTATTAAACTGATCAAAAAATTCATTCGAAGCTTTAGTTTTGTACAAAACGTTATTCAAATACTCTTCTTTATTTTTCTGTTCGTTAGCTAGAACTAAGTTGAAGTCCTTTATTCCATCTTCCAAGTTTCTAAAAGTATATAAATAAAATGTATTATTTACAATTTAAAGCGTTCCATCAATTAATGTTGTATAATATAATTATTTAGATAGGTAATTCAAAAAATCATCAAAATAATCTGTAAGCCATTACAAGTTAAATCTTGTAGGTAATGAAATATTAGGACATTAGGTATCAAATTTTCTAAAATCCATAATTTGTCCCACTATTAAGGGAAAAAAATATAAATAAAACCAGTTTTCTTTATTTCCCCATACACTATTATGTCTAAGATATTGAAAAATAGGTATGAATTTGTATTTAGAATAGTTATGTCTTTCTGTTGCATCAAATTATGTGTATACATTTATGAATAATTTCATACAGTGTCGAGAAAAAACACGTTCTAAAAGGATGACCCGATTCCTAAAACGAGTTATCTTTGTAGGAATGAAGCTGGAACTGTTTCCTTCATAAAATATAAAAAAAAAATGAATATGAACGAATTTTATTTAGCAACGTGAACAAAAATCAGTTTCTTTTGTAAATTTTGGGGAAAAACAAATTTTCAAACCCGTTTAAACTGAAGTGTGGTCCACCGTCGAATGATGTAAAACCGTAGGTGTTGGCATCAAATAAAATAACACACAGTTTGCTTATAAATAAGATTACCGATTTATTGTATTGAACACTAAAGAATTAATGTATATAATTATAAAACTATTACTGATTTAATAAATTAAATATTGAAGAACTGATATATATAATAAAAAACTATTATTATGAGAGGTTCTGATAAAAATTATATGAGGCTCTGTCATAAACTATAAAGGATGCTCTGCTTAGTAACACGTGTGTTACTCACTCTTTTGACCAGACTCGACTGACTCTAGCTGGCGGGGCTGTCCCCATGGTCTGTCCCGAGCCTTTCGGAATGTGTTCGCTCAGCGTCTCGTAGGCGTCGCGTAGGCGTCCGTGAGAACCAGACAGTTCTCATACACGCACTACTCGCCACTAGACTGAGTCAACCCATTCATACTTATCATGTTACCCGTTTACAACATACCCCCAGCGTTAAACTGGAGCAGTCCCTGCGACCTTATTTACTACTCCATAAATTTCTTACACTACGGGTACACCTAGTTACAATACCGCCACATGGTGTCTATAATGCTTAAACTTAATTTATTCTACACTTAGGGCAATACAAATTTTTTTTATACAAACTTAAGGGTTAACTTGTTCATTGTTTGGAATATTGTCCGCTACCTCTGGACTATACATTTTTATGACCTGGTTTTTAAACTTAACAACGACTATACTTATGGTTAGAGTTATGAGTAATATGGATATGTACATAACTGTAAAGTGAAATTCGACTTTGAATATAAATAGAGGCTCCAATGACTTACGTTGGAGGTTATTTATTTCGATTGCTTTATGTGCTAAAGAGTTTAGATTTTTTATTGGGTTTAAGTTTGAAACATTTTGGGGTAATACAGATGGTAGAATATCTGCTAACAGAGAGATTACACTGACCTTTGGATTTTCTGGGATTACGTCTGCTTGTACATTTCTAACATT
The DNA here is from genome assembly GCA_949089665.1 of Macrosiphum euphorbiae. Taxonomy (NCBI): domain Eukaryota; kingdom Metazoa; phylum Arthropoda; class Insecta; order Hemiptera; family Aphididae; genus Macrosiphum; species Macrosiphum euphorbiae. The sequence continues at coordinate 31,289,397 of CARXXK010000003.1, read as the reverse complement.
TTTATTTAACTCTTCGAGTACAGAATTTTCCGTAAAAATTTCACATGACAATGAGGTGGTCAACCTACCCACGCCCGAGATCTCCACGGTATAGCTTTGTAGATGTTCTAAACAGGTAATCGTACACGTGTGTGGTTGTGCATAGTACAACCAAGAATTGGTTTTTGACAATCGATTCCAAATGGGTGTGTCTAATGTTACAAATTTAATTTTACAATTTCCTAATGTATTTTGCGAGTTAGACAACCGTGAAATTTCACACAAGCTAGATCCCGTTCGGCGGTGTATTGGTTGATCACCCTTACAAAGAGTGTATAATTCTAGCCTAATACATAGTTCCCATTGACTTAATTCTAATACAAAAAAATGTTCATTATTATTACTTAAAGCAAGGTAGTCGACTTCAGGGTCAATTAAAATTACTGTATTTTTGTCGTACGGAATGGGCAGAGAAACGGGGCGATACATGGTATATCCTTCGTTACTTATCAGAGGAATACCTATGGCAAATACTAAATGATCGTCTCTATGGAAAATTGCTATTTCCGAGATTCGAATAAGCTCTGTTAGAGATTCGGTGTTTACTACTAACGGGAGGGAGGTTCCTACTGGAAGATTCATTTTTATTTCCCTTAATTCTGTGAGTAGTTTGCTCGAAGTGAAAACACTGGTGTGAATCTTGCCATCCAGGGCAGAGTTAACTATGGACATTAGATTTTGGGTTTCGTAGGCATATTGATTTAATATAACCTCAAACAGGAACGATTGTTCCAGTAACCTTGACCTGAATTCTACCTTATTGAGCTTCTGGATGATCTGCTTCGCTTGTTCTTGTAAAAACTGACAGTTTTCCTCGAGTTTCTGCTGGTGTTTAGACAGTTGTTTCATTTGATTTTCGGTTTCTGCCTGAACGATCCTAGTCCTTTCCGGAATTAAGTTTAAATCCTTGATTTTGCTCTCGCTTAATGCCAAGATTTTATCGAAAATAAACTCCGTATCGATCTTTGAATATATACCATATAGAAAATTCGTCATGCGTTGAATTTTGCTGCCTAATCCTCGACGCGTTCTTCCCCCCTCTGAAGAATGGTAGCCAATTGATACCATCATGTTGCGATGATTGGCCTCAATTTCATACATGTAAGGCAACGTTGCACGGGCAAACGTCTGAACGAACTGATCGCAGGTGGGCGATAACTCTAAGAATCGCTCGGTCACCTGCTTACAGATCTCCACGGTATCTGCATACCGTGACTTTATTACCGAAAATCTAGAAGTTGGAGTTGCTAGGTCAATATAAGCTACTAGATCCCAACTGAGGCGAGTCACTTTTACTGGACCATGGTGTTCGAAATATAACCCCTGATGGTTTGGAAACGACGTGATGTTATAAACCTTATTGACTGCCTCTAATTGCCGTTCCGATTTGTTTTCTATTTGCCCAGTGCTAAGCAAACTGAATTGAATGAAAGCTCTGCAACGATATTCGTTATTGTTAATATAAAATTTCTCTTCCCCTCAAAGATTTATGTACAGCACCGCATTTCTTACATCTAGGCCAGTTTTAGCATTGTTAACTTAATGTTAATTTTTATCACGTATTTACAATGATCAGTCCACAAAAGGACGGATAAGATTTTTATGTACTGTCACCCTCCTTCTATCCTTTTGCAATGTTACATTTTCATTTGCTTTAAGCTCGATCACCTCATAAGGTCCCAACCATTTAGGACTAAGTTTCCCTTTTCGAGCGTTGTCTTTAAGGAGTACACGATCTCCCACGTGAATGATGATCTGATTCTGATTCTGATCGTAAGTCTCTTTTGTCTTCTGTTTGTGTTCCAACAGACGATCGCGGGCTATTTGATGTGCCACTTGGAGTTTCTGCTTCAATTCTACATGGAAATCTTCATAATTGTATCGAGGTTCTGGGGGTTTTGTGAACGAGTTTGGCATTGTCACAGTGCGACCATACAATAGTTCATAGGGTTGTTTCCCTGTGGAACGATGTTCTGAGGAATTGAATACGAACATGGCATATGGAATGAACGTATCCCAATTTGTTTGATCTTTGTCAACGAAATGTCGCAGATATTCCCCTAAAGTTCTATGGCTTCTTTCAAGAGCTCCATTAGCTTGCGGATGGTAAGGGGATGTATTGCATTTTTTTATTTTCAGCAGTTTGCATGTCTCGGCTAAGATCTTGCTTAAAAACTCTGTGCCTTGATCACTAACCAGCATGTTTGGTATTCCATGGAGACATACACAAGAGGTTACGAAATGATACGCCACAGTGTTGGCTTCATGATTTTCCATTGGACTAGCCATGGAGAATTTCGTGAGGTCACACTGCATTGTTAAGATGTAGGCATTATTGCTATGTGTTCTCGGTAAGGGCCCGACCACGTCGATAAATACCTTCTCGAAAGGTTCGGTGGCCGTGGTACTTATGACCATTGGTTGCCTGACGTTCTTGTTACACGTTTTGTTTATCTGGCATGATGGACATTTGGACACATATTCCTTCACATTATCTTCCAATCCTTCCCAGTTAAATTGTGTTTGAATGCGCTTTACGGTTTGGTTTATACCGCGGTGTCCTCCTAGTAGGCTGGAATGATGCTCTGCGATGATCTCTAGTTTTTCCGCGTGTGTTAACTCTGTTAGAGAATAAACATGGATTTTGATATCTATCTCCTTAAATACAAACCGAATCATGGTCCGGATGGCAGACCAATCAAGTTGGTCTATCCCACTGCCAATACGGGGCATCGCTAGTTTGTCAATATCGAGCTCGATGCATACCGATTTGAGGCTCTGTAAAGTCAGGAACATATCCTCCAAAGATGGTTTTTGCCAATATTTTGGTTTCGTTACCATATACAGGATGTATCGATTTTCTTGACGAATGTACAACACTTCATGGACTCTGGGGTGTTGACTTTTTAAAATCTCCACATTGCCAAATTTCCTGCGAAACATGAGGGCCGTGCCCTGGCTCATTTTCACGTCCTGGGATATGCAATGTGCGAAGCTGTAGTCTGATGGTGCGTCGAATAAATCTCCCGATTCCTCTTTTACCCTATTATTGACTATTGACTTGCCTTTTATTAGTTGCAAGTAGGTATCATAACTAACTCGGGTAACTGGGTTAAATGTTCTGTTCATCATGATTCGCCCCATACGGCTGAGTGCATCTGCATTTGTGTTTGCGGCACCGGGTTTATAGACCACTTCGTACTGATATTCTGACAATTTGATTCTCCACCGCATGAGCCTGGATCCAGGATCCTTAACATTAAATAGCCACGTAAGTGGCTGATGGTCTGTGTAAATCTTAAACTGTCTGCCCAGTAGGTATGGTCTAAAGTGCTTGACTGACCATACAATGCTTAGCAGTTCCTTTTCTGTGGTACTGTAATTTTGCTCCGCTTTGTTTAGCGTACGTTATGCATATGCAATAGGTAGATCTTGCCCTATTTCCTGGCCTTGAGAAATAACACTCCCAATTGCATACTGACTCGCATCGGTTGTTAAAATAAATGGTTCCTCGAACTTGGGGTACTGAAGTATTGGAGCTTGAATGAGCTTCTGGATGAGCGTCTCAAATGCTGCCTGGCATTCTGCAGTCCACTCAAAAGGTTGTCCCTTCTTCAATAGTGTTGTTAACGGCTTGGCTATCTGGCTGTATTTTTCTATGAACCTTCTATAATACCCAGAGAGTCCGAGAAATTGCTTTATCTCAGTTGGGTTCCTTGGTACCGGATGATCTCGAACACAACTGATTTTCGCCGGATCTGGTTTTACACCAGTGTCCGTTATCAGATGCCCAAGGTAAACTACTTCACGTCTGAGGAATTGACATTTGCTTGGCTGGAGTTGGAGGCTGAATTTCCGAAGTCGCTGAAATACTTCTTCCAATCTGCTCTCATGTTCAGTAAGATCCGCTGCATAAATGATTATGTCGTCTAGGTACACAAATGCTTTGATGCCGTTGAGGCCTGTTAATGCAGCGTTCATCAGACGTTGGAACGTACTAGGTGCTCCGCTTAATCCAAAGGGCATTCGGATGAACTCGAAGTGGCCCTTGTCTGTGGAAAATCCGGTCTTCTCACGATCCTGCGGATGAATCGGGACTTGATGGTACCCGCTGGCGAGGTCCGAAGTAGTGTAATATCTGGAGCGTCCTAGCTGATCTAAGATCTCGTCAATTCGAGGAATTGGAAACGCATCTCCGATGGTTAGCTGGTTGAGCCGACGAAAGTCTACGCAAACTCTGAATTGTGGATTTCCACTAGCATCGGGTTTCTTTGGGACTACCACTAAAGGTGCGTTCCATGGAGATTCTGAAGGCTGGATGATTCCGTCTTCTTCCAATTTTTCCATCTGCTCTACTATAACTTTTCTATGGGCGTATGGAAGTCTATACGGTCTGATATTCACTGGAGCTGCTCCCGCTTGCGTCTTGATGTCATGTTGGATTGCTGTAGTGAATGGGAGAGCATCTCCTTCGAGGTGGAATAAGTCCTGATATTTCTTGCATACTCCCCATAGACTGGCCCGCTCTTCATGGTTAAGATGATCTGTTTGGATAACCTGTGCGAGCTTCTTCATCCGATTTTCCTTATTTGACTGCTCCGCTGATTCAGAACAGAGGTGTACTCTTGCCCCTTCAAAGAGGTCATATTGCACTTTTGCTAGCTGAGGTGGGAGGAATTCGATGGAATTCCCTGAGGGATTCACCACGGGAACCAATATCTGACCATCGCGAACGGAGTTAACGACATTCCCTAATAGTAATACTCTCTCCTCCCCGATGGTCTGTGCATGAAATATTAGAGTTATGTCATCTGCCTTGTCTGTCATGATGGGCACCAGCGTTTCCGATCGTGGTTGGATGACTAGGGTTTTTGGCAAATCTGGAGATTCTGGAGACTCTGGATTTTCTGTATGTTCTGTTGACAGAGTAGAGGTTCTGAAGTTGATATTAATACCATTTTCTCTGAAGAACGGTGCGCCCAAGATTCCTGCTTCCACTATCGGAAAATTGTCATGGACCACCTGAAACTTCACAGTTGCTTCCTTCGTACCAAGTTGGACCCTTAAAGCGACTGATCCTATGGTGTACACTGGTTGAGAATTAATACCCTTTAGCTCATATATTATGTTCTCATCCACCAATAAATCCTTCCTTAGTTCTGATAGTTTGATAATATTTACATCACTCCCGGTATCGACTATCAATCTTACATTTTCTTGAATACACTGTTTAATTTTGAGACACGTGGAATTATTTACAAGTCTTGCTGAGAAGTGGAAGGTCGCTGCAGACTCAATACAGCGCTCTGGATTTGCTGAACCGATCGTGCGCTGCTCGGATTCGGTTCCCCTCCGTTTCCCGCATTTTGTTGTTCTGTTGAAGCTTCTTTTCCACCCTGTTGTCTTTTACTATTTACATATTGTCTTTTTCGGCATACTTCTAATTCATGTCCTTCCTTTTTACAATATCTGCAAACTAATACTGCTTTTGTGGGAGTTTTCGAGTTATTTTGCTGCCCATTCTGCTGACTGGATTTGAATCTCTCCTGATCCCATGACGACGCTCTGCATTCCCTGGCAAAATGGTTAGTTCGCCCACACTTAAAACATCCCTTACTAATGTTGCTGCTTTTGCCACTGTCCTTCTGCTTGAACACGGTATGATTTGCTTTTGAGGGCTGAGACTGTTGATCCTTCGAGTTTTTTTTATTACTGAATAGTTGCTGAGTTTCTTTGGCAAGTTTTTCTTCCGTTTCCTCCTCTAGTGCATATGCCAAAGCTTCCCTGAGGTTCTTGGGACCTCTAGCTTTAAGGAGAATTCGATACGATTCTGGCATCCCACTTATAAACGCGTTGAGTATCTGATTGCGCAATAGCTTATCAATATCCTCCCCATTTATGTAGTCTCCACTTTCCATGGCTGCATCGATTAAATCGTGCATGAGTTGCTCCATCTTATCATGATAATCTTGTACCCCTTCACCTGAACTCATTTTGCATGTGAGCATCTTCATCTGTAATTGTGGTAGCAATTTCTTCTTGTCTGACATTTCGACGATCGCTTTCCGGAAATCCCGATAAGTCTCGATTTCTTTATACCTGATTGCCCGTAACGCTCTCCCGGACAATTTAACAGTCATCCCTTGCACCAATAAGCTGATTTGTCCTGGGTCAATGATTCTGACTGCAAAATCACATGCCCTAAGAAATCGATGTACCTCTTCTGAACTTGTCCCATCGAAAACTGGTAGTAACCTGAGTGCTTGTTCTACGCTCGTAGAGGATCTATTGACATTTGGTCCTGAGCCCACTTGGCTTGAATCATCTGTTGATACTGATGCTTGAGTACCGTCCATTTTCCCGTAAACTTGTGTTATTGTTGAGTCCTGTAAATTTAGTCTCGAGCCCAGAGGACTTGAGCTGACTTTCTGCCTTAGATTTTCAGAATCCCTGGAACTATTCGGATTTCTTGAAATGCCACGTTGCTCTGGAAGTTCTGAGTATTGTTGATTTTCTGAGAGTTCTGAAAGTTGTTGATTTTCTGGATTCTCTGTGTTTTGTTGATGCTCTGGAGGTTCTGAGTATTGTTGATTTTCTGAAAGTTCTGAAAGTTGTTGATTTTCTGGATTCTCTGTGTTTTGTTGATGCTCTGGAGGCTCTGAATTTTGTTGATTTTCTGTATGCTCTGAATGTTGGATTGGTTGAGGTTCTGTGTGTGGCTTGGTCCTTTGACTTCTTAGTAAATACCTAGTTGACCCTAACAGTTCGTCCGTTCGGTCTATTGTATCCCCTGCCCTTCGTAGGACACCACTAATTGGTACATACAATTCTCCACTAGACGACCCACTACTAAAGCTGTCCAAATCTATTAAATCTCCACCAATGCCATCATTTGACCCTGAGTTCGACATGCACTAGCTAAAAGGCCCGATTATTAGATAGATAAATTAAATAAACTGAAGCTAATTATTATTTTTTTTTTTTTAAGAAAATCCCAACAATAGAATATTCCAATACATTAATAAATCCCACTAAATTAGGATTAACTCCCTTTTTGAAAAATTAGCAAGACAATCCTAGCAATACTAGATAACTTGAAAAAGAATACTAATAATAATTATTATACTAAAGAAATAAGTACCAGATAATTTAATTGCCCCAAGTAATTATAAATAAAAACTTACGAAACGATATATAGTAAATACTGTTGCATTATGATGGTGTTGATACTCGATTGTTATTGTTTACCGCGTGAATATAATTGAATTGCTCCACTGACCCACTGCTCGGCGACGTTGACCCACTGCCTGGCGACGTTGACTTTGTCCCTACTTGTGCGGCGACGGCGCGTACTGGAACGAAGACTCCTCCCTGACGGTGACACTGTGTAACACGGCGGCGGCAACGACGACGAAGGCGACCGAAATCTCCCCGTAAATGTGCTCGGAGCGCTGTCTCGTATTGTGACGTAGTAACAGGTTGTCCCGGCGGCGGCGACGATGGCGACGACGACGACAAAGGTCGTCTTTGTCGGTGTGTGCGGAGCGCTGTTTCACAGCTACTACGTACCGGCGGCGGCGCGTATGATATTAAGAATATTATATACGACACTCAACCACGAATATAATGGCGCCGCGTATTGAACGAATTAACACTATTTTATAAATCGTATGAACAACGTGAACGGGTTGCCTAGACGGCGGCGCGGGACGATGATGCCGACGCGCTCGTCCGTTGATATAAAGTATATAGATGTATATAAAATACGCCCACTTATATATTTATATATTACACCAAATCGATCGGATGTATAATATGACACGCCGTTACGACAATGCTGGCGGCGGTGTGTTTAATATCAAAATGACAATATATTAAACTATATTATATATAATATGTGCTCTATATATACCTCTGGTGGACACCCGTGCTTCCAAATACTGAACGAATTATTGTATAGATTTTCCGTACCGTTTTTTTTTTTTTTTTTTTTCCTTGTGATTTTCTGACACCAAAACCAGTTGAACCCAGACGGCGGTAGTTCACATAAGTTCTTTAGCGATCTCCAAAATTGCACTGTCGCAAAATGAATTGCGACAATTTTTCCCTTTTAGAGATCCCACCGCTGCCACCAATGAAGTGTGGTCCACCGTCGAATGATGTAAAACCGTAGGTGTTGGCATCAAATAAAATAACACACAGTTTGCTTATAAATAAGATTACCGATTTATTGTATTGAACACTAAAGAATTAATGTATATAATTATAAAACTATTACTGATTTAATAAATTAAATATTGAAGAACTGATATATATAATAAAAAACTATTATTATGAGAGGTTCTGATAAAAATTATATGAGGCTCTGTCATAAACTATAAAGGATGCTCTGCTTAGTAACACGTGTGTTACTCACTCTTTTGACCAGACTCGACTGACTCTAGCTGGCGGGGCTGTCCCCATGGTCTGTCCCGAGCCTTTCGGAATGTGTTCGCTCAGCGTCTCGTAGGCGTCGCGTAGGCATCCGTGAGAACCAGACAGTTCTCATACACGCACTACTCGCCACTAGACTGAGTCAACCCATTCATACTTATCATGTTACCCGTTTACAACAAAACCTATACAATACTACAGATAGGTAAAACAGAATTGATTTTTTTTTTAATTACCGCCTTTTTTAACATTAATAAGTTATTATGTATAGATAGAGTAAATAACTCGATTTTGAAAAAATGGCAATACCACGACGTTTTAGATTGTGACCACACATTTTTGTTTCAACATTAAAACTAAATCTTCTTAGAAGAGTATTATAAATACCTTTTTTTCTTTTGCATTTCCCGATCGCTGAGTGTGCCGCACCTGGCCAGTATATTTAAAAGATCGGCCCAATCTTTTTCTTGTTTATCGTATGCCTCTTTTCGTATCTGAAATTATATAAAACCAATTTTACTATTTTCTGTTTATTTGTTAGTTCTTAATATTGATGTATTGGGGTGTTATTATTAAGGATACTTCATGGACGGAGAGGGCATACAATATTATATATCTACTATAACTCTCGATACATTACCAATAAATTCTGAAATATTTGTAGTTAATTACAAAAATAACCCGAATTCATTTAAAAGTACCTAAATGAATTGTCTTAATTTTTGTCCAATTCAAATCCTGACAAGAGTTGGGTATTGCTATTTTAATGTTAGATTTATACATATTTTATATTAATAATATGTTGGTGAATTATTCTTTTAAATTAAGAATTACCTACATATTATTTAAACTTTAAAGAAAATAATATTGTAAAATCTATCAATTCATCGCTCCGACCCGATTCTAAAATAATAATAAATTCTAATATTTAAGAACAGTCGTGATATTTTGGATTTTTAAAACTAAAAAAGTAGTATGTACCTATATTGTGTACAAATAAAAATATTTTTATTACAGGATGATTCAATAAGCATGTCCTTCCTCTTTTTTTATTCAATAAAAATAATATGCAGTTATTCAAAATCTGTTTTTTGGAATTTTTAAATTCACTGAAAAACCATAATATTTTAAAATGCTCGAGATTTTTTTTACTTCTTAATGAGTGTCCAGTTTTTCAACTGTAAATTATTCAGTGGATAATTATTTTGGAAAATTTGACGAATCAGAATAAAAATGTTTACCAGTAGTTTTTAAGTGACTTAACTTTCTGTTGAATGATCCTCGAACGGGTTTATAATAGATATGTGAGCTGTTTTAAATTGAAAATTCTAATAATTAATATTAATCTATCAACATTAATAATTTGTGTAAATGGCCCAAATATATGTATAATAAATACTAGATCAAATATTACGTTTTTTTTATACTTCTGTAAAACTATTTTTAATAACTATTATCCTTAGTACAAACATTTTAATAACTAAGAAACTACTACCCATTTGAATTTTGAATTATGTTCATCAAAATTTTCAAAACAATTACATACTAGTTACTAGTACTAGTAGTACACACTACATAGTAATTAAGCAACTATATTATGCAGTGGCTTATTTAGGAATTCTACAAGGGGGGATGAAATATATAATAATAGATACACCCATAAATACGTGCATAATATACATTTTTAAAATCCCCTAACTTGTTGAGGTTAGTGTGGGATCAAGGCGAAATGAGAATTTACAGAAATTGTACCTAATAGCATATACCAATACACATTTTTTTACAAAAAAAAATAAAATCTTTATCACGGGTTACACCGGGCGGGACAGCTAGGTAGGTAAATATTATTATAAAATTAATAATAAACTATTTTGATCATTACTCATTAGTAATTTTAATTTATTCTTAATTGTACGAAGATGAAATACCTTAAGCTCTGCTCTTTGACTGGCTTGTTCATCGTATATCGCTTGTTTCATGGCCGCCGTTAATCCTTTGTAGAGCGACGTCGATATTTTTCCGGGCCCTAAAGCACTGTTGAACCCGAGTTCGGGATTTTCCGTCAAAAAGTCTCCTGTGATCGCGTTGTACACTTCTGCCATTTTGTCTTCGTTGCTCTCGGCTTCCATAATACTTTTGTTCATTTTTTGCTCGGACGCCTAAATTTGAACAAAATATAGTCGATATTTGTGTTCATTGTCATTCACTGTCGAGTTCATCACTATAGAACAATACTGCCACGATTGAAAAAGTTTAGTTTTGAGAAAAAGCTATTTAAAGATAGTTCTTTACCTATGCGTTTGGTACTATAAAAACTTAAAAACTTACAAACACTTTTTCAAATATTATGAAATAGTCTCATATAAACCCACAAAGTTAGACTTATAGCATTTCACAATTTTTTTAAACAAATTTAGTAAAACATTTCTATTTATAAACACGCAAGACTGCAGTAGTATTTCGTATGACAGCTGCGATATCACAATTTTATTATAAGAAAATGCACTATCGACCAACAGAACTCTAAATATCGAAAAAGTCTTGAATTTTGACTTTAGTGATTAATTGGATAAATTAAAATACGTATATTTTATATAGGTAGGTACTGCCCCATAGAGTAAAAATGCCTCACTTGCTTTAAAAATTAGCTTAATAACATTATGTAATTCAATACTGATACATATTTTTAGTGGCTAGATGAAAAATAATAATATTGTATGTGGCGGTCTTGTATTATTAGAGCTTTAAAAGGTAAGTCAAAATTGATGAATTTTCAGTAGTGGCTGCAGTCAATTCTTACTAAAATACATTTTAACTTGTAATTTAAATCCAACATTGAAATCAAATATTGAAAAAATGAATTACCTTTCAGACAATACAGACTATACTTCCATTAGAACTGAAGATTTCACAAGGGATGTACACGGACTTATTTTTGACATGTCAAAGGAAGTTGTACTTCCTAGTTGATATTGGGAGATTGACCTTGGTGCCCAAAATGCAACAGGTTTTTATCAACGAGACGCCTGGTTTTATATGTTCTTTAATGCAGCATATTCAATAAGTTCCTCTCTCTGTAAAATTCAGATTCTATGTAATCACTTTCATCATAATTATCATTGAAATACTTAAAAAAAATAATACATTTTCCACTTGACTAAAAGTAGGTATATGTGTATTAGCGACTGGTTTTATTAAACTGATCAAAAAATTCATTCGAAGCTTTAGTTTTGTACAAAACGTTATTCAAATACTCTTCTTTATTTTTCTGTTCGTTAGCTAGAACTAAGTTGAAGTCCTTTATTCCATCTTCCAAGTTTCTAAAAGTATATAAATAAAATGTATTATTTACAATTTAAAGCGTTCCATCAATTAATGTTGTATAATATAATTATTTAGATAGGTAATTCAAAAAATCATCAAAATAATCTGTAAGCCATTACAAGTTAAATCTTGTAGGTAATGAAATATTAGGACATTAGGTATCAAATTTTCTAAAATCCATAATTTGTCCCACAATTAAGGGAAAAAAATATAAATAAAACCAGTTTTCTTTATTTCCCCATACACTATTATGTCTAAGATATTGAAAAATAGGTATGAATTTAGATTTAGAATAGTTATGTCTTTCTGTTGCATCAAATTATGTGTATACATTTATGAATAATTTCATACAGTGTCGAGAAAAAACACGTTCTAAAAGGATGACCCGATTCCTAAAACGAGTTATCTTTGTAGGAATGAAGCTGGAACTGTTTCCTTCATAAAATATAAAAAAAAAAATGAATATGAACGAATTTTATTTAGCAACGTGAACAAAAATCAGTTTCTTTTGTAAATTTTGGGGAAAAACAAATTTTCAAACCCGTTTAAACCTATACAATACTACAGATAGGTAAAACAGAATTGATTTTTTTTTTAATTACCGCCTTTTTTTAACATTAATAAGTTATTATGTATAGATAGAGTAAATAACTCGATTTTGAAAAAATGGCAATACCACGACGTTTTAGATTGTGACCACACATTTTTGTTTCAACATTAAAACTAAATCTTCTTAGAAGAGTATTATAAATACCTTTTTTTCTTTTGCATTTTCCGATCGCTGAGTGTGCCGCACCTGGCCAGTATATTTAAAAGATCGGCCCAATCTTTTTCTTGTTTATCGTATGCCTCTTTTCGTATCTGAAATTATATAAAACCAATTTTACTATTTTCTGTTTATTTGTTAGTTCTTAATATTGATGTATTGGGGTGTTATTATTAAGGATACTTCATGGACGGAGAGGGCATACAATATTATATATCTACTATAACTCTCGATACATTACCAATAAATTCTGAAATATTTGTAGTTAATTACAAAAATAACCCGAATTCATTTAAAAGTACCTAAATGAATTGTCTTAATTTTTGTCCAATTCAAATCCTGACAAGAGTTGGGTATTGCTATTTTAATGTTAGATTTATACATATTTTATATTAATAATATGTTGGTGAATTATTCTTTTAAATTAAGAATTACCTACATATTATTTAAACTTTAAAGAAAATAATATTGTAAAATCTATCAATTCATCGCTCCGACCCGATTCTAAAATAATAATAAATTCTAATATTTAAGAACAGTCGTGATATTTTGGATTTTTAAAACTAAAAAAGTAGTATGTACCTATATTGTGTACAAATAAAAATATTTTTATTACAGGATGATTCAATAAGCATGTCCTTCCTCTTTTTTTATTCAATAAAAATAATATGCAGTTATTCAAAATCTGTTTTTTGGAATTTTTAAATTCACTGAAAAACCATAATATTTTAAAATGCTCGAGATTTTTTTTACTTCTTAATGAGTGTCCAGTTTTTCAACTGTAAATTATTCAGTGGATAATTATTTTGGAAAATTTGACGAATCAGAATAAAAATGTTTACCAGTAGTTTTTAAGTGACTTAACTTTCTGTTGAATGATCCTCGAACGGGTTTATAATAGATATGTGAGCTGTTTTAAATTGAAAATTCTAATAATTAATATTAATCTATCAACATTAATAATTTGTGTAAATGGCCCAAATATATGTATAATAAATACTAGATCAAATATTACGTTTTTTTTATACTTCTGTAAAACTATTTTTAATAACTATTATCCTTAGTACAAACATTTTAATAACTAAGAAACTACTACCCATTTGAATTTTGAATTATGTTCATCAAAATTTTCAAAACAATTATATACTAGTTACTAGTACTAGTAGTACACACTACATAGTAATTAAGCAACTATATTATGCAGTGGCTTATTTAGGAATTCTACAAGGGGGGATGAAATATATAATAATAGATACACCCATAAATACGTGCATAATATACATTTTTAAAATCCCCTAACTTGTTGAGGTTAGTGTGGGATCAAGGCGAAATGAGAATTTACACAAATTGTACCAAATAGCATATACCAATACACATTTTTTACAAATATTTTTACAAAAAAAAATAAAATCTTTATCACGGGTTACACCGGGCGGGACAGCTAGGTAGGTAAATATTATTATAAAATTAATAATAAACTATTTTGATCATTACTCATTAGTAATTTTAATTTATTCTTAATTGTACGAAGATGAAATACCTTAAGCTCTGCTCTTTGACTGGCTTGTTCATCGTATATCGCTTGTTTCATGGCCGCCGTTAATCCTTTGTAGAGCGACGTCGATATTTTTCCGGGCCCTAAAGCACTGTTGAACCCGAGTTCGGGATTTTCCGTCAAAAAGTCTCCTGTGATCGCGTTGTACACTTCTGCCATTTTGTCTTCGTTGCTCTCGGCTTCCATAATACTTTTGTTCATTTTTTGCTCGGACGCCTAAATTTGAACAAAATATAGTCGATATTTGTGTTCATTGTCATTCACTGTCGAGTTCATCACTATAGAACAATACTGCCACGATTGAAAAAGTTTAGTTTTGAGAAAAAGCTATTTAAAGATAGTTCTTTACCTATGCGTTTGGTACTATAAAAACTTAAAAACTTACAAACACTTTTTCAAATATTATGAAATAGTCTCATATAAACCCACAAAGTTAGACTTATAGCATTTCACAATTTTTTTAAACAAATTTAGTAAAACATTTCTATTTATAAACACGCAAGACTGCAGTAGTATTTCGTATGACAGCTGCGATATCACAATTTTATTATAAGAAAATGCACTATCGACCAACAGAACTCTAAATATCGAAAAAGTCTTGAATTTTGACTTTAGTGATTAATTGGATAAATTAAAATACGTATATTTTATATAGGTAGGTACTGCCCCATAGAGTAAAAATGCCTCACTTGCTTTAAAAATTAGCTTAATAACATTATGTAATTCAATACTGATACATATTTTTAGTGGCTAGATGAAAAATAATAATATTGTATGTGGCGGTCTTGTATTATTAGAGCTTTAAAAGGTAAGTCAAAATTGATGAATTTTCAGTAGTGGCTGCAGTCAATTCTTACTAAAATACATTTTAACTTGTAATTTAAATCCAACATTGAAATCAAATATTGAAAAAATGAATTACCTTTCAGACAATACAGACTATACTTCCATTAGAACTGAAGATTTCACAAGGGATGTACACGGACTTATTTTTGACATGTCAAAGGAAGTTGTACATCCTAGTTGATATTGGGAGATTGACCTTGGTGCCCAAAATGCAACAGGTTTTTATCAACGAGACGCCTGGTTTTATATGTTCTTTAATGCAGCATATTCAATAAGTTCCTCTCTCTGTAAAATTCAGATTCTATGTAATCACTTTCATCATAATTATCATTGAAATACTTAAAAAAAATAATACATTTTCCACTTGACTAAAAGTAGGTATATGTGTATTAGCGACTGGTTTTATTAAACTGATCAAAAAATTCATTCGAAGCTTTAGTTTTGTACAAAACGTTATTCAAATACTCTTCTTTATTTTTCTGTTCGTTAGCTAGAACTAAGTTGAAGTCCTTTATTCCATCTTCCAAGTTTCTAAAAGTATATAAATAAAATGTATTATTTACAATTTAAAGCGTTCCATCAATTAATGTTGTATAATATAATTATTTAGATAGGTAATTCAAAAAATCATCAAAATAATCTGTAAGCCATTACAAGTTAAATCTTGTAGGTAATGAAATATTAGGACATTAGGTATCAAATTTTCTAAAATCCATAATTTGTCCCACAATTAAGGGAAAAAAATATAAATAAAACCAGTTTTCTTTATTTCCCCATACACTATTATGTCTAAGATATTGAAAAATAGGTATAAATTTGTATTTAGAATAGTTATGTCTTTCTGTTGCATCAAATTATGTGTATACATTTATGAATAATTTCATACAGTGTCGAGAAAAAACACGTTCTAAAAGGATGACCCGATTCCTAAAACGAGTTATCTTTGTAGGAATGAAGCTGGAACTGTTTCCATCATAAAATATAAAAAAAAAATGAATATGAACGAATTTTATTTAGCAACGTGAACAAAAATCAGTTTCTTTTGTAAATTTTGGGGAAAAACAAATTTTCAAACCCGTTTAAACCTATACAATACTACAGATAGGTAAAACAGAATTGATTTTTTTTTTAATTACCGCCTTTTTTTAACATTAATAAGTTATTATGTATAGATAGAGTAAATAACTCGATTTTGAAAAAATGGCAATACCACGACGTTTTAGATTGTGACCACACATTTTTGTTTCAACATTAAAACTAAATCTTCTTAGAAGAGTATTATAAATACCTTTTTTTCTTTTGCATTTCCCGATCGCTGAGTGTGCCGCACCTGGCCAGTATATTTAAAAGATCGGCCCAATCTTTTTCTTGTTTATCGTATGCCTCTTTTCGTATCTGAAATTATATAAAACCAATTTTACTATTTTCTGTTTATTTGTTAGTTCTTAATATTGATGTATTGGGGTGTTATTATTAAGGATACTTCATGGACGGAGAGGGCATACAATATTATATATCTACTATAACTCTCGATACATTACCAATAAATTCTGAAATATTTGTAGTTAATTACAAAAATAACCCGAATTCATTTAAAAGTACCTAAATGAATTGTCTTAATTTTTGTCCAATTCAAATCCTGACAAGAGTTGGGTATTGCTATTTTAATGTTAGATTTATACATATTTTATATTAATAATATGTTGGTGAATTATTCTTTTAAATTAAGAATTACCTACATATTATTTAAACTTTAAAGAAAATAATATTGTAAAATCTATCAATTCATCGCTCCGACCCGATTCTAAAATAATAATAAATTCTAATATTTAAGAACAGTCGTGATATTTTGGATTTTTAAAACTAAAAAAGTAGTATGTACCTATATTGTGTACAAATAAAAATATTTTTATTACAGGATGATTCAATAAGCATGTCCTTCCTCTTTTTTTATTCAATAAAAATAATATGCAGTTATTCAAAATCTGTTTTTTGGAATTTTTAAATTCACTGAAAAACCATAATATTTTAAAATGCTCGAGATTTTTTTTACTTCTTAATGAGTGTCCAGTTTTTCAACTGTAAATTATTCAGTGGATAATTATTTTGGAAAATTTGACGAATCAGAATAAAAATGTTTACCAGTAGTTTTTAAGTGACTTAACTTTCTGTTGAATGATCCTCGAACGGGTTTATAATAGATATGTGAGCTGTTTTAAATTGAAAATTCTAATAATTAATATTAATCTATCAACATTAATAATTTGTGTAAATGGCCCAAATATATGTATAATAAATACTAGATCAAATATTACGTTTTTTTTATACTTCTGTAAAACTATTTTTAATAACTATTATCCTTAGTACAAACATTTTAATAACTAAGAAACTACTACCCATTTGAATTTTGAATTATGTTCATCAAAATTTTCAAAACAATTACATACTAGTAGTACACACTACATAGTAATTAAGCAACTATATTATGCAGTGGCTTATTTAGGAATTCTACAACGGGGGATGAAATATATAATAATAGATACACCCATAAATACGTGCATAATATACATTTTTAAAATCCCCTAACTTGTTGAGGTTAGTGTGGGATCAAGGCGAAATGAGAATTTACAGAAATTGTACCTAATAGCATATACCAATACACATTTTTTTACAAAAAAAAATAAAATCTTTATCACGGGTTACACCGGGCGGGACAGCTAGGTAGGTAAATATTATTATAAAATTAATAATAAACTATTTTGATCATTACTCATTAGTAATTTTAATTTATTCTTAATTGTACGAAGATGAAATACCTTAAGTTCTGCTCTTTGACTGGCTTGTTCATCGTATATCGCTTGATTCATGGCCGGCGTTAATAATTTGTAGAGCGACGTCGATATTTTTCCGGGCCCTAAAGCACTGTTGAACCCGAGTTCGGGATTTTCCGTCAAAAAGTCTCCTGTGATCGCGTTGTACACTTCTGCCATTTTGTCTTCGTTGCTCTCGGCTTCCATAATACTTTTGTTCATTTTTTGCTCGGACGCCTAAATTTGAACAAAATATAGTCGATATTTGTGTTCATTGTCATTCACTGTCGAGTTCATCACTATAGAACAATACTGCCACGATTGAAAAAGTTTAGTTTTGAGAAAAAGCTATTTAAAGATAGTTCTTTACCTATGCGTTGGTACTAGAAAAACTTAAAAACTTACAAACACTTTTTCAAATATTATGAAATAGTCTCATATAAACCCACAAAGTTAGACTTATAGCATTTCACAATTTTTTTAAACAAATTTAGTAAAACATTTCTATTTATAAACACGCAAGACTGCAGTGGTATTTCGTATGACAGCTGCGATATCACAATTTTATTATAAGAAAATGCACTATCGACCAACAGAACTCTAAATATAGAAAAAGTCTTGAATTTTGACTTCAGTGATTAATTGGATAAATTAAAATACGTATATTTTATATAGGTAGGTACTGCCCCATAGAGTAAAAATGCCTCACTTGCTTTAAAAATTAGCTTAATAACATTATGTAATTCAATACTGATACATATTTTTAGTGGCTAGATGAAAAATAATAATATTGTATGTGGCGGTCTTGTATTATTAGAGCTTTAAAAGGTAAGTCGAAATTGATGAATTTTCAGTAGTGGCTGCAGTCAATTCTTACTAAAATACATTTTAACTTGTAATTTAAATCCAACATTGAAATCAAATATTGAAAAAATGAATTACCTTTCAGACAATACAGACTATACTTCCATTAGAACTGAAGATTTCACAAGGGATGTACACGGACTTATTTTTGACATGTCAAAGGAAGTTGTACTTCCTAGTTGATATTGGGAGATTGACCTTGGTGCCCAAAATGCAACAGGTTTTTATCAACGAGACGCCTGGTTTTATATGTTCTTTAATGCAGCATATTCAATAAGTTCCTCTTTCTGTAAAATTCAGATTTTATGTAATCACTTTCATCATAATTATCATTGAAATACTTAAAAAAAATAATACATTTTCCACTTGACTAAAAGTAGGTATATGTGTATTAGCGACTGGTTTTATTAAACTGATCAAAAAATTCATTCGAAGCTTTAGTTTTG
>CARXXK010000003.1:31189441-31270214 GCA_949089665.1 Macrosiphum euphorbiae | reverse complement strand
AAATATAGAAAAATAATTCCGAAATAAAAATATATCGTAACATTTTATTGTATTGGAAAATATAATAGAGTCTGTCCTGTAAACTTTTTAATTTAAAATACTCCTGTCAAGCATATTCCACCACTCTATATCGTTATGTGTTTTTTTCTGTTTATTCTATCTATAAGCGATCAAAAATAGTACAAAGTAAGCATGATTATATAACTATATATAAAATATGTAAGATCTAAATAAAAACAAAATATAATTATTTGGCTATCGTTTTTATATTTAAAGATAATGCGTTGATAATCGAAGTATACAAACATTACAGACGAAGTTTCATATAAATTAATTTAATATTTGAATGATTAAATACAAATTAGAATAATAAGACAAACAACAGTATGGTGCTATAATTCTGATTGTATAAATATATAATGTTAGTTTTATTGACGTTTTAATTAATAATACGGTTATACTTGTTTTGATGTCGGTTCTAAATACGTAATAATATTATAGTAGATGAGTTGAATTTCATTGAATCTCATTATATCAACAACATATTTTATTTGTTACAAAACGAAATTATGAATTCAATATAGTATATTAAATTGTACTTCAGTGTACCTACACGAAATGTTTAACAGTTTCAATTAGTCAATGAAAAGTAATAATAAAAAAACCGGATGTGTGCCAGATCGAGCTTGTTAGAAGGTAAAATATTGTGATCCATTCTGTGGTGTGACATGGATTTAGGAAATTCAGTTACACAAAACATAATACGTACACAAAACAATATTCTCTATTATTCACAAACTTCTGTACTGCCATCGGCTGGCGCATCGTTCGTTCGTATAAGACACGGTGGTGCCGCTATCGGGTCGGTAGAATATTATATGAGCAATAGAGTATCATAGACTATAGAGAAGCCGTTACATATTGTACTCATATTCATAACAATATGAAGAAATCAAAACAACGAATTTCAGTGTTACCCCATATGCCGAGGAATAAAAAAATTTACTCTCTGAGTTGTACTTTTGTCCAAGATTAAGGGCCAGTTGTACAATCTCCGATTAGAGTTAACTGGAGTTTAACCGGCCGAAATTCCCGGCTAAATATCTGTTATCAGCTGATTAAGCGTAATCGAAGTTTAACCGTAGTCGGTACAACTGGACCTAAATATACTATATTATCCTTAATCGTAGTTTTACCTGATCATCATTGCGTGGTGCCTCGGCCGATAACTAACAATTTGTCGATTGTGGTACAATAATATTTCGATCGACATAATTTATACGTAGGTACCTTGTGATAATACTGTATTTTTTTGTTTTGCTTACGTACTTCACTTCTTAATTTGTATGGATATGGCCAACCCTCGATACGAGCACTAGAAAATATAGATGCGATAGAGAATGATCCCTGTATCTGCCTTACTCGCAAGCCGATTCCTACGTGTAGGCGAAGGGGAGTAAGCCACGCCCGTGACGGTTTTTGGTCCGACTTACAGTTTCACTTCAAAAAATATTGTGTTGTACGATTGAATGAGAAGAGGATAACAGTTGCATAATAATGCATAATATATAATATTCAGTGCTCTTTTATGTAAAAAACTATCTTGATCAAGAATATGACAGGAACTTTATTTGAATTGAGAAATCAAAACCGTTGGATTTATTTTTAGTATTTTAGTTTAATCAACAATGATTTAATTGTAATTTTGTAAGAAGAAAAAATAGTTCCCATTACAATATAGCCTATAGGTACAAAAACTGGTCTTAGATATCAGTATTATTTTTTTCACTGACAAATTAACAAAGGGAAATAATAAATAAATATTTTGTTCGATGATGATGGAACCAGAATTGCATAATGAACATTGTATTAACTGTCTACGAAGAATCATTTATCCATTATATAAATTATAAACATTGTGTGTCAAGCTTCATGTTTTTTCTTTCTAATAATAATTTTTAAATAGTAATTTGATAATATTGTTTCATTATTTTTTCTGAACACATTTTTTGAGTCAAAATCATTAATGTATGCCCACGATGTTTAAAAATAATGTTTACTATGAATTAGTATTGTTTAGATGCAACATACATTTTTAGTTTGTTACCAATTATTTTACTCTTTTCCATTCTTATGCTACAGAAAAGAGAAACTATTAATATTGGTTGAGGATATCACTTTTATAATGAGATCAAAAACAAGGGTAGATGTAACAACAATATTGATACGAAAATATAAGGATAAAAAAATAATATTGTATTTTTCTGTCGCTCATGAAATATTTGGTATACTTCCGGTATATCAAATTAGTTATAATTGTACGATGTAAAACAATGGTAAGAAACCGACGCTGAAAATTGACCGAGGCGATGAGTGTTTTATGTCGAAAAAAACACGAAACCAAAGCCCACGTGTGGTGCACGGAGACGAGACGGTGGAAGAAAAAAAACCCAATTGTTCGGCAAGTATATAATAATGCAATGTATATTATTTTTCTCTCTCTCTCTTAATGTCTCTGTCTCTGTCTCTGTCTCTCCCATATATATAAGACGGCCGCACATTGTGCGTATACTTCTTTTAAAAACAACAGCTTTCGCGGGCGTTTGAGGGGCGGACGACGCGAAAAAGAAAGCTCGTTGCCGTCGCCACCGCCGCTGCTTCACAGTCCTCGGCGTGTAGGAGGAGCATCGAAGGGGGGGGGGACGATGGAAATGGTGGTGAGGAGAGAGTGGCAGTCGGTACGAGAGCCGAGCACGAAATGTCTCCGGTTGTCAGGTGTTGATGATGATAAATGAACTCGGATCGAGCGTATGCGGCGGGGTGGGGTGCTCACGAAATACGAGACCCGTATATATTTCCACGGCGTTTATTTTTTCCTCGCTTTAAATTCTCTTTATATCGAATCCGATTACGTTCGCGAGCTGTGTTCGCCCGCTCGCCGGCTATGCCCTCCTCTGTCTGCTCGCGCCACTAAATGCCACTAAACTTCCGTAGATAATTACATATTATAATGTTATGGTTTCGCGTGCCGTCATATCGTATATGACGACGTATATGATATTGCAGGTGTGAAATAATCGTTTCACGAAGTAGGTAACTCATAATTTCATCACTCCGAATTCTTCATCTCACCGGGACCGGCTCGTTGTTGGCGACAGGTGCTGGCACTGGACGAGTGAAAAAAAAAAACATATATTCGACGACTAAAACGTTTTCCGGCCTACGGATATTTCTTTATTCTTCGACGAAAAACTGACCACGGGGTTCTAGTAAGGATGCAGGGATGCGCGTATTGTTTCTCGCACACAAAGCCGGCAAAATACGACAAGGGATTCATTCTTGACGCCTTTGGAACAACAATTGTCAACCGCCGTTGTTATGAGGCTGGCCAGTCGCTATCAGTGGGAAAATCTACTGACACGACGTGTACGTACGCGATGAAAAAAATAATAAAAAACAACAACAATAATAAACATATGTGTTTTATATAACACTTGTCCTGTAATATGAGCGTTGTATCAAGTCGAGAAAAATGTGTTGCTGTCGGGAAATCGATAACGCAATATCTGCTATACGTATATAATTATATACTAACTCTACTGTATATTATATATACTATAACTGCCACCTCTCCACTGCACACTATTACGACTGTACTAATACTACTATATATTACTATTATAGTCCACGACACGAAAACTGGCCAGTGACCTCCGCAACCCTCGCACCACGCCCGGAATCCTTAGGTTCTCGACCAGTTACAGCAGCCACGTGCCGCGCGCTATACGTATTTTTAGAAGACCTGCACTGATGTAATAGGTTTGTGACGCCAGTTTTCGTGTCTCGGATCATTGTAGGCCCACAGCTACTGTATCATACTACTTATTAGCACAACTGTAATGCTACTAACATACGTTTAGGATGAGATGATAATATTATAGAGATAACGTCGAAAGATATTTTTCCTCTGCTCGATTGCTCACGTTATCTCCCTTAATCCGTCCGCAAAACCTTGATATCATAACGGCGGTACACTCGTTTGTTGGATTTTATTTATTTTTTCCGTACCAAAAACAAAATGTTTTTAAGGATGTACCGACAACACTTTAGGTTCACAATCTTGATTGAAAATGTTTGCCCGGAAATCGTAATATTTATTGCGTAAAAGATCTCAAAGTTTTCTCTTTATTGTACGTAATGAAAAACATAATTACAAAACAAATAAGGAAGTAGTTACCTATACAGCTGGAGTTATTTTTGTAACCACATAACGAATTTACAATGTTCTTAAAATTGAACATTCATACTTTGATATACATATATAATAATTGAACGTTGTGATCAGTGTTCGGATTAGATAAGAAAGATACAATTATTTTTTAAATGGTTTTAAATTTAGGTAATTTTAGTTGAGAACTAGAAACATAATAATAATAATAATAATATAAATAAAAATAATTACATTATTTATAAACCATAAACTTTGTTTGATAATCTGTATAGAAAGGTATTTAAAAATGCGTTTGTACAATTTTGTGATTTTTATCAATAAAAAATGTATCTAGATGAATTTATTTAGATTAGTAAAAAAATTATGAAAGATGAACCTTTAGATACCTTGTAACTATTTATCTAGATAGGATAAATGATGAACAAATAATAATTTAGATATTGATCTAGATAAATTTATCTAGATAAGTCCGAACACTGGTTGTGATACTGTTATTATAATTAAATGTAATAAATGCGTAGAAAGCACCAAGTAATTTCCATTGAAAACAGCTGAATTGGTTTCTTTATTTCTTGACTGTCACATAAAAATAAAATCTGTTTAAAAAATAATATTATTCTTCGTGTAGAATTGATGGTCTTATAAACGAGTAAACGTGTTTTAAGTTACAAATTAAACGCTCTATTTTTTATAACCTCACCCGGTACATGAATCTGAACCTTGTCTCTATATTTTGGAGAGTTTAAATAATATATCAATCCATCTGTTGTAAATGATTCCAAAGAGTCTGACAGGTCTCGTCGAGGATCTCTTGAACCCAATAATATTATGAATACTCTCTGAAGAGCGAATGCGGTTTTCAGCGAACACGTTCTTAGCATGCTTCAACTAAAGTGGTAAAGCCACGACTACAAAATCTGCAACTTACTGACAACTTTTCCTTACACTAACTGTAACAAACGCCTGTTCTACAGATCCTTTCAAATGGATCTTATAACCCATGAACTTCTCGGACTAAAAATGTTTTACTGGTCACTAGTCCTGAATGGCCTATTTTTAATTTTTTTTTTTTTTAATTAATCGATTTTGAAATTCCTCAAGTATTGAATGAAACGAACGCGCGTGAGACCAGCTGCAGGTTGGCGACGACCACTTACAATCTTATCGAATCGTATGATATAGATACGTTAAAGTATATATACACACTTGGCGACGAAAAGTCTGGTGTCGCAGGTGACCGGAATACACAGCGTCGGAGGAATAAAATGAGTTTCACGGCGGTATCCATCAAACTCGTCGAGATTGTTACAAACTATCAAAAAAAATAAAAATAAAAATAATACGATATTCGATTAAATTTTACAACGTTGCGCGTCACGTTCTCTTGAAATATTACGATACGAATATGGTAGAGATTATATGGCAAACGACCTCGAGTAATCGCCATCGTTTTTATTACACGAAATTCGGAAGACCCTAATAATACGTCCATTAAGTTTATACTCGTATACAGTAAAATAATATCATAAACCGTTAGCACACCCTCCAGTCGAACGTGCTCGGATATTGATGTGCCTCGAAGAACGTATACACCTGCCAGTGTTTCTTGCCATCACCCACGTAGTATAATAATATTTTAATCCAAGCGGTTTTTTTTTTTTTTTTTGTTTCCGACTATTGAACAACAACTTACAACACATTGTACCATAGGTACTTGTGTCGGTGTTAACATCGACTATAATATACCTATATACTTTAACGGAAGCATGGCGAGAAATAAAGTGATAGATTATGTAAATGCGTTGAACTAACATAAATCAATCTTATAAACTACATAAACTATTAGCAAGGCATTTAATATTGATGGAGTGAACTATTCACGAAGTAGTATCGATTGAATATTATGTTATAGCTATAATATTAATTAATGGAAACGAGTTTAACTTCGATGTATTTTTAAGAACGGGTCATTATCGATAGGTCGCTGAGCATATTGGCTAGTATAGGGTTTTTTTTTGGGGGGGGGGGTCGAAATTTCGGAAAACCCATACATATTATTATAATACGACGTTAAACATAATATTGTAAGATCGTAATATTACAATATATTATAACATAATATTATATTAAGAAGATGCAACCACGAATTTATTTCTGCTGACTTAAAAATGCGTAACATACTAACATAGCTAATTTATAATTAGCAGTTTACGTTTAAGTTCATTAGTTTTAATATAAGAGTTATAATTATTATTATACTTATAAATAACGACGTTTTCTCTGGGTTTTCTGCAGGTAGCTATTTTTTCGGTATTTAAATTTTAAAGCGTGTTATGAGGATGTTTAAATACTTATAACTCGTTTAAAAATTAAAGAATCGACACAGAAAATGTTGTTACTTTTAAGTTTGATAATAAATAAATTCATGCTTAACATTAAAACCAACGACTCTAAACGTTAATTTCTGATCGTAACTTTGATGTGATATGTACTTGTAAGACGAAGGCGACCACTTATACGGCCGTGACCTCTTCTTAAATGGTTTTCAATACATTTCGTGTAAAATAAATGTATCCTATATACCTATTCCTATTGAAATATCGTTAATTATTTTTTTTTTATCTTTTCACAGGTATGTATTGCTAACGAAGAACAAAATACACGAATTGAAAAGGATTTAATAAAAAAACGAATACTTAATATCGGTAAGGTACTTATATACCTATGGCATTTTAATGCATTTATTCATTTTACATTGCTTTATAATATTAAGAATATACATTATAGTGTTTAAATTATAGGATGATGAAATATAAATATTACCATATCAAATAAAATATATTTTACACTTCTTGACCGTAATAGAAGTAAAATAGAATAATATGCGATTTTATTCATTATTTCAATGCTATTGTTGGTATATTTTATTTAAATTTAACTTTAATAATAAAAACTTTGATATTATATTTTAATCCGTCTCGATGTCGTAATATTTTCAACGGTAGTTTCCACTATATTCAGTATACTTAGGGATACTTGAACATCAATACTTTTTCTAATTATCATGATAAAATGTTTATTTAAATGTTTAAATATTCAAATTAATACTATCAACTTTGGCATATTAAATCAACGCTTGCCTATGTTATTTTTCTACTTCACTGACTTTAATCTTAATGGCATATTTAATGTTATTCATGGTATACATTTTATTCAGATATAATTGTTTTCTACTAATACAGTATTACTCAGCCCTTAGTACCCTTCCTAGGTACAATAAGCAATATATACTATGTTTTAAGGAGAAAAAAGAACTATCAAGTATGATTATTAAACGTAAAGATGACTGCCATAAAAAAGACACCCATTTTCATGATCAAATTTTAGATTATATTAGGTAATATGTATAGCGACAAATATATTGGTCTTATAATATTAAGTTAAACATTTTTTTTGGCATTTTAAAAAATACAATACATTTTAAGTACTCAAAAACTGTCCATGCTATACTTAAAATGTGTACCTACTATGAACGTTTTATTTTTAAATGTAGGTACTTACTATTCATTTTCGATGAAAGTGCTAAATTTTATAATT
Organism: Macrosiphum euphorbiae; assembly: GCA_949089665.1. Lineage (NCBI taxonomy): Eukaryota > Metazoa > Arthropoda > Insecta > Hemiptera > Aphididae > Macrosiphum > Macrosiphum euphorbiae. The sequence goes on along the minus strand of CARXXK010000003.1, from coordinate 31,262,386 downwards.
GGTTATTAAAATAATTTTGATTTAAATTGGGTACCGACATTGAAATTTCCTTCTCAGATTTCATACTAGTTTTTTTTTAATTTGATAGTTCAACTTGTAGTCGTTGTAGCTAATTCTAAATATAATATATTGGTGAGTACTTTGTATTATTAAGAATTTTTTATGTGCCCTATAAGGATCTTTTTTTGGATGGGATCTGTTAAAATAAAGTCGGTCTTGGAATAGTTTGAAGAATATTTGTTGAAATATTCAAATATACAATTTATAATAATGTATGCGCTGTATGCATCATGCTTGTGCATATCAATAAAATATGATTCAATCTTCATTGTAGAGAATAATATTACGTCGAGGATATGTAGTTATATGACATCAACGGCGGCACATAAATAGGGATTTTATTCCGTACGCCTCTAAGGCACTCGTTCGTAAGCTGTAATAATATTTTAGTGGTCTAGAACACGTTTTATCGGCACACTGACATAATTACAGCTGATTGTTATATAATGTATTATTTTATTCATTACGGTTGATAGGAAGATTCTTTATTTTTGTTAAAAATGTCAAAAACATTCTCAAAAATAATTATACAATTTTAATATTATATAATTTAATATATTAAAATTATTCAACGTTATTATAATATTTAAGTGTTTAAAATAGTTTATATTTACGATGTAAAATATTTGTAAGTACATATAGCCGTATAGGTATGTGTACAATATGTCTACGTTTACATTTGTATTTAAATCATTATCAGTTGTATCTATCGCATAAAAATTCATTGTATATGAATACTTTTAATATTATTGTAAGAAATGTTGAATCATGATTTAATCTGTATTGCTGTGCTGCATACGTTATTTTAGAACAATCATGAAGTATAGATTAGAAATAGTTCAATCAAAAAAAAATTCATTTTAATAATTTAGTAGTCATATAAAACATTTATTTGCATTTTCGAATGATAATTTATGAATTATTATTACGTTTTAAGTTAGTGGTTTCATGATATTCAGATGTATAAAAGAGTGATTATATTATTTTTACGAACTATTATACTAGTATAGCTGTGTGAATTTATTATAAGTAGCTAAAATGATGGAGACGCGATAGACCATTCGTATATAGGAATTTAATCGATTTAGCAAAAATAATGCATAGGTATAATATCTGAAATATAATATTATACGAATATACTTAAAACAAATTAGGTAGTTAGTTAATGAAACAATATTCGAAGGCGACGACCATGTGGTACAGTCTGGAGAAAAAACCGATGTTTTCGAAACTCGATTTACCGTATAACGAAGATTGAATAATAACTTTTGGCCGAATCGCATTGATATCATACCTGTCGGTACACGCTGCGCTGCACACTATTTTGTAATATACGGACGGCGAGAACAAATTTTAAGCGATTAAAGCGATTAAAACTAATTACCGAACTCGGCAAACTGAATATTACAATTCGGAGCCAAACCATATACCGAGTCATATTATTATTACGAGCCAGCCACATCACAGCTCACACTTATCTATCGCCGGCCACGTACAGTCCCTGTCCTAGGCCCAACTGTGAGCGCGCGCAGATGCCTAGGTGCCGACCAAAATCTGTGCACACGCCTAAGCACCGCATAATGTTATTAGCTCCTCCGACTTACGGGCGAAGAACCCACAGAAGCTCGTTATTTCGTCTATATAAATTACGATATTATAATATTATATGCAGTTATCGCAGGAGCCAACGATTCTATAATAACAGCACGTGGCCACCGTTCGGGTTAGGTTAGGTCAGGTTAGGTCGGGTCAGGTTAGGTTAGGCATTGTTAACCAGGTGCCGTAATAATATTACGATTCCAATTATAATAACGTTCGTAGTTCAGTCAGGGAAACTTAGAAAATAAACAAACGAGTAACGTAGGCATTTTTAAATATACTTGAAGATTTTATATTATACTACTTAAGGAGTAGGTATTTATCGTAGTTGGATCATTGTTAAAAATTATAATTAATGTTGATAGATTAATATTAATTACTAAAATTTTCAAATTCCCATATACTCCATATCTTCCAAACTTGTCATATTATAAATTTTAACCTTAGTACACAAAATTAAATAACTCAACAACTACTCGTTTAATTTTTGTTTTGAAAAAAATAGTAGTAAAACAGTTTCAAGAATTTGAAAAAATAGGCTTTACTCTTTTTGAGGTATATTGTTTAAAATGTCTTTGAATAAAATGTTGAATACCTTCATTACTGAAAAAAATAGGACGGTCATGCTTGGTAAATCACTCTGTATATTATGCGAGGTTTAAGATCTTTAAACACGAAGATCTCTTCATTGGATGACGTCAGATAGATATATTATATTTTAATCAATCGACTGAGACGATTTACGTCACGCATTTAAAGACCCTAGGTCCCAGCTGTATTGAAGGAAGTTAGTTTTCAACAGTGTAAATACAGAATAATATTATATTATATAGTACATTTTAAAACGTTTAATGTTTCTAAAAAAAATTATCCGCCTTTATATTTTAATCTTTTGACAAATGACGGTTTTCGTATAGAGATACGTCATCTTTAATACACCAGAATACCGGGTATATTATAATTTATTACCTCACACATACGCTTTGTGCATAAAATTAAATGGTAGGTACTTACAATAGTCACTCATTGGTTTTACTTAATAAAACCATATTATCCATTTACATACGTTATATTTTATGAACTGTGTAGGTAACGATAATTAAATAAATTAGTAATGCATTTAAATAAGCAAATAAATGAATATATTCTTTCGTTTTCTTAACTCAAAGCGTCGTCAATATTAGAATAATTAAAGGTCGGTAAATGTTCGTTTTAAAATCGAAATGCAATTTAAATGCCAACTCTGACTTTAAAATACTGATATAATAATAAATTATTCAGTATATTCCGATAAAAAGAAAAATAAACGGGTGAAAATAAATGACAGTTTGTTGATCAAATAACGCCGTTGGATGCCAGTTACATTTGTTTGGCTACATAACCTGCAATAGCAGTTGACAAGTTAATTGTGCACAGTATAATAATTATGTAAATAAAGCCGCCGACAGTATCGTTGTGCATATTATTTAAAATTTTGCACCCGTCATTTCGAATGCATGCTCACAGTAATTTACGAGCGTCAGGTAGACGCGTATCAGCGCAAACCAGATGACAATATTTGTCGAAAACACCAACGGCATCAGACCGAATGTCGCCTGACCGTATTAAAATAAAATTATTTTTACGATAATATATTATTATGTAGTGTCGTTTTTCAATGTGTACTCGTGGCGCACGTCGAAGACACGGCGCTTGTGCATTACGAGTGTTCAAAAACGAGAAACCGTCAAATCCTCCCCTCCGTCACACACCCCATTAAAATGTCCCAACGAGAAGATCGCCCCCCCCCCCCGAGAGCGTTTTTCGCCCGCCTGGCCAACGCTCTGTAATTTGCCCGGCAGAGTGCGCGAAAAACCCTGCGCGATGATGGGTAGTCGCATGTATATAGTGGGTGTATAGTCGATAATTAAAGGTCAGCTGGTTAATGACAATATTGTGCACGTAAACTTTAGATAACAATATAATACATAATAATATTATATAAACGGCCGTGTCGTCAGGCTTTCGACGTGCGGGTCGAGGAGGGTTCGAGTTATGATTGTCATCGTTTTAAGTAGGTTCGCCGCAGGGGAGACCGATCCGGCCCGTTACATAATAATATACCCCTTCATTTCGCATGCACCTCGCCGAGCCGCCACCCAACACCCTATCGCACCCAGCGATACCCATACCCGACCCCCTCACCGACGGGGTTTATTCGAACACCGACCACGACGAGTCGTCATTACCTATATATTGTTATAATATCATCATCATATTGTACTTATTGTTTGCGATATACCGTGTTTATGTGAACATGATGATAATATTATTATATATAGGTATACCTGCATGCGAAGAGTGTGCCGGTTTAAAAGTTAAATAATATTATGTCGGACGGACATGCCGTTAAATCGACAGACGTTAAAGTTTTCCCATTAACCGAGCGCACACCCGGAAACGAATGCACTCGATAGGTCATTTTTTCAACGTTTTCAAACTTTTTGCCGTTTGCGGAAATTGTTCAACTGCCGGACGTGCGGGGGCCATTACATCGCGCGTATAATATTTTCAATATTTATTTTTATTTTTAATAACGACCACTATAGGACGGACGGGCGAACGGCACTGCAAATACGCGAGATATAATACGCTCGGTATGGTGAGCAGCTTTGTTCGGCCGCGTTTGAAATGCTAATCACACAGAAGAAAGTCTCAGGGCGGCGCAATGTTATTATACATTCAATATGCATATATTATTATATTATTTAAACAGCGGTCCGTCTATACAGCACGAGCTATAGTATACCATATACCTTGTATATACCAATCCGCGGCGGTACCTTTACGGTCGGCGCTCCCCTTGTCTCGACGAGCGTATAAATATATATAAGACGCATGTCTGTCTATCATGTACCTCCCTATACATTAATGTAAGTATGCGATATTATAATATTATGCCACGCGCATGTGTACGTATTTAAAATCCTAATAAATTGCAATTTTTTTTTTGCACGATCGCGTTATTGGCGCACGTGTGTAATTAGCTCCGACCGATTTCGTGTCAATCTGTAATAATAACAACGAAGAAAAAAACGAACCGAAATATTGCGCGTGACGTGCTAACGACTACACTCACGCATCGAAAGTCTGTACAAATCGCGTTCAAAGCCGGGCCCGCGTGTTTAGAATTTTAACACCCCCTAATATTTAATCAATATTTCCTACATACGTCCTAATGATCGAGTCTTCTTAAGTTAATCATATTATTATAATGATTTGTAAAATGTACGACGACAAAGCAGCATTTAGTGATATTTTATGTAATTTTTTTTATATTATAAATATATATAATTAAAAACATTATAAGATTAAAATTGTATTTCCATTGTGATTTATTTTTCAATCGATTTCATCTAATTACTTTTCCCCTCTGGCGCACCCATGGTACCCCCTCCCATCTGTATAATTGAATACAGCCCTGTCCAAACGGGGTCCTCGGAATCGGGCTGTTTTAGGAAAAAAGCTCAGATCGACTAATTCCGACCTCGTCTTCGAAATTTAGTGATAGGTATATAGAGGGGGTAAGTGTATATATTTCATCTGGATGGGCAGATTTAAATAAATACGTAAACCTTCGGCCATCCGCGTGCAATTATTCCACCGTGACGTGAAGAAACCCGTATATAAATGGCGTCATCTGACTCAGTTTGCCCATGGAACGGCTGACGTGGGGGAGGAGGGTTGGGGGAGAATCGTGACAATAACAAATTACGGCAAGTTTTTCAATTTTCATCCCACCCCTTACCGTATTGTAGTTGCCGGTCCGAAATTATTATTATCGTCTCCATCGCGGTGGTAAGTCTCATCTTAGTCGAAAAAAAAATTAGGCCATGTGCACACAGTTTTCGATTATTTCTTGTACTCAAGGGTGATTTTCTATTTGTTTGGATGCAATATCGTTTCACCGACGTCCTTTCCCGTAGTGGTTCGCCCGACCGTCGTTATTCAAATACGTCATAAACCTGGTACATAATTATGTTCTATGTTTTTTAAATAATATTCCGAATGTTACGTGATAAAATATATTTATGTTTTTAACATTAATTCAACGTATACCTCAGGGTTATAAGATGTTCATATCTAATAGAATACTGCTGAAAAAATCCAGCTGATTTGAATTTATTGACGCATCACTGTGTCACAGAAACTTTTGGTGATAAGGAACTTTTGGGACATGCCGTATAAATCACGTTTAAACCCCGTCTGCCAGGTCGTTTACACCATAATATCACGACTTACGTTCGAGCATCATTAATGCGTGGGCTCAATTCGTGGTCCATTAACCGAGATTAGCTGAGTCCTAATAGATTAACAAATAGATACCTCCCGGACTTGTTGATACCGATATTGTTGTAATCAGTTTTTCCTCTAAACGACACCTGTATACCTACTTTTAATCCTCATTATATCTTGCAATATTGAAATGCACAGAATGCAGTTCGTTATTCCAATGGTATTATTGAAATATACGTTAATGGCCATTTCCTCGGTTGGCTATTATTTACACGTTTATTCGTCGTATATACAACTACCTATTATTTTATTTCGTAGCACCCAGTGATTATTATTGTCTTACAACACGAATGTTATGGAATGAATCGACGGCGGTGACGGGACTTTGCAGTGACTCGTTAGTTTGTAAAACAAAAATAAACCCCAAGTCGCGTACAAACGATTGAGCGTGTATAATTAATGATATTACAGTGAATCGAGAATATATGAGCAATCTCAATTTGCACTCGAATGAACTATTCGTTCAAACCGTTTTATATTAGTTTTTATTCGCATTTGACTTTCACAATTTATTCAACATCACGATGTGTTTAACGTGCGTTATTTGGTGTATTCGCTTAATGCATTATATATAATATAATATAAGCTCCTATATATATTCAGCTACCGTACACATGGCGTTTCAGACCTTAAATTTATTAGTGTCTGTTAAATAAACATTTTTAGATTTACAAGACGAGTAAATAATTCGTGTTCACATCATGATACTTCCTAATAGACATCGTGGTGCCAATGATTTATGAGCTATAATAATATATTGAGGCCGTCGGTGTAGTTCCCATCAAAAACTATCGTCGCACTATTATCATAATATTATATTGCGATACAAGTAGTTTGAGTTCAAAAATAAAACATTTCGTTACATGAGATAGTTTCGATCCCGTACAGCTATACTGTATATGTATATATATATATGTGTGTTATATACTTGGAATAATATTTCAGGGGCTCGTTCTGCATAATTCTAGTTATTTGATGCATACTATTGAGTTTTACGAAAGTTGTGGTATATGCGCGTGTAATTTTAATAATAATATACCACTGCTATGTGGCAAATGTGTAACGCGTATTTTTTTAGCTGTTAAACATTTCTCGAATTATTCGTAGCAGAATATTTAAAAATAAAATATGATATAATAAGACACGGCAGTACCTACCCCTCACTAGTAGCTATAAATTTTTGTTGACATTATTTTCTCCGGCGGTTTTATATTTTGTGGAAGAAGTCCATAAAAACGGATTTATGGGTGGATGGACACTAATCCGCAGCATAAAAAACTCTCACTTCGGAACACCTAAAGCTTCTCATAATTTGTTTAAAGCAGTCCCATTTGAAGATTTCTAAACAATGTAAAAACTTTTATGGCTTTTATAGCTTTCAAAAATTATTTATTTTGAATACCTTACCACACTATTTTTGTAAACATAACATTCGTACATACTTAATATTCGTTTATTTTTATTTTCCAACTTATATGAAACTTACACATTGACGTAGGTATCTTAAAGATAACTATAATATTATACCAACCATCGTAATTATTTATAACAACCTATAATATAATATGATACAAATGTATACCAAATAATGCTATAATAGTAGTTAAATTAACAAAATAAATTCCATTCTATATGATTAACATTTGACAGTAGTTACTAGCAAACTATAGGTAATCAAGAATCAAGATAACAGAATAGTTTATCAAAATTACAATAATTGTATACAAAATATATTATATCTTAATAAGTTAAGACAAAAAAAAACAATTTATTAAATTCTTTATTTATAAATATAATAAGATGTATTTATTCTTTGGCTATTATTTTTTATATGATGGCGATGGAGCAGTACAAATTTGGCAAATATAGGAACTGAAGGCCTTGTAGAAATAAGTGACATATTATTATATGTTTTTGAGATTCGTTATATGTACTGATTTTTACAAGTGAACGTAGCACACTTATTATTGTCAATTTTACTTGTTAGTGTATTGTGGATATACCATCATTTGTACGTGGACGACGTGAAGGTTTTTTGCTCATCAATTCTAATAACAAGTTTCACTAATAATATACATTCAAAAAATAGCAATCTTATCAGTTGTTTATCAAATTATTGATTTGACAAATATCTTTATATATAAATAGTATATAATAGTAGACATTGTTTGGTGCCAACTATACTGTTGAGTATAAGCAGAATACAATTTTTTCCCTCATTATATATAATATGTCAATCCGAGCTTAGAGCATGAGATCTTGCTGGGTATATTACTATAATATATTATGTATTTTAAGTATTTTTAAAACACAACGACAATAGTAGGCATTAGTATGTATAACCACTAGTCAAGTACTCAAAGAATACTGAAAAACCAAATATAGGTAGGTAGGTACCATTGAGTTATCGATTACTAACCTATCTGAAATCGATTAATGTACAGCATAAGAACTAATATTATTACTTCACACATGAACGTTGCACACAATAGATACTCGTAATGAATTTGATGTATTCAGCTAACATCTAATAAGCTTTGTACATTTATTTTTTAATTTTTGGAGTTCAATAATAATAGAATAATATATTAACGATGCCGGTAGGCGAAATAACCACAGGGGCATAAAATAATATATTTTTTCAAGAATATTGTGAACTTTAATATTTTATTTAATATATTGAGTATTTTTTTACATCCTTATCGGTCGAAATGCCTTCTGCCTTCCGTTCGTTCATTTGCCTAGTTACATACGTCATAATGTAGTAATTACCGGCAAGACCGGTAAATATATCATCGCCTATTTTATGTGTGTGCTAAGTTTTCAATCTCCGGTTGATAGACTATAGAATCCAAACAAATATAATACGTTAATATCTTACTAAGATTAATATACCTGCAACCAATATATGTCGTGTATACAATAATAATATTATAACCTATTATAATTATACCAAGCCGAAGTACTACATGCCTATGGTTAGATTATCTGGATTATACCAAGCCGGGGGCTTCCACATTGGCAATCTCGAATATGATGATCGGTGGTTTATAATATTTTCACCCCCAATAGATCTCTTGAAATTTAATTTCAACAATGTGATTTTGTATAAATCGCTCATGTGATCACCAATGTGGTTCTACGGTAGCCTCCTAAACAATAATATCTATTATTAAATAATTAGACTTACCGTAATCGAAATACCCACTCACCCATTCATCCATAATAATATGTACTATAGTCAACTAATATTGTTATACGTTCGTTTTCAGTCATATCATATGATGTACAAATTAATAATGATTTTGAGAAAACAATCTCGTGTTTTAATTGACAAAGATTAGTATAGGTTGTTAAATTCGGTTTATTTAACTTTAATATCCGTTGTTTGATTAATATTACAAAGAAAAATATACTTGCTTTTATAGTCACTCCAAATTCTATTGAACTTACCTGAATGCCGTAATCTAATATTTTATTTTCTAATGCAACTACAATAGGCTTGACAAACATTAATTTACTTTTCAGCTTAACGAACCATTTATAAATAACCATTGTTTTAGAAATTAAATGAATGCATAAATTATGACATGCACAGTCAGTTTTTTGAATTTGTATTCATTTATAATCTTATCAAAACTGTGAAAATACTGACAGAGACGAAGTCCATATGGTGGACGCTTGTAATATTACTTGAATCCCCTCGTTAAGTAATGGTGTACAGTATGAACAGCTGAATTTAAAAACTTTAAAAGTAATAATACATTTTCCAATTTGAAAAGTAATTCTTAATATTATTATGGTCCCTGTTCCTATCACGTTTGATCGATTTCTATCAGAATAATTGAACAATTGTTAGAAGTTAGCGTTAAAAAAAATTACTAATAAAATCAAAAAACTATCAGTTTACCTTAACTATCATCTAGACTTGATTTCTGGTATATAATTGACGTATGCGAATTTTTGTGGGCTCTGTCTGCCAACTATTCCCACTATTTCTGAAGACTAAAATTCATTGTATACAAATAGGTACCTACCAATATGTCAGGTAAACTATAAAATTTAAGCACGTTTTGAATTGTATAATGGTTCAAATAGACAGTTTATGAATAAGAAGTTTACTGTTGATTTTGTAGGTATCAATATATAGCAAAAATAATGATTCCCGTGAAACTGCAGCTATTTGAAAGGTCACGGAAATGCTTTTTAATTTCAACACAATACGAATCAGCCGATGACTGTACGAAATCAAATCTGGAAATCTAAAATGAATTCACGTAGGTCCTGTTGTTAATATTTATATCTGTTTTCGAAAAGAGAATTCCAGAGACTTTATCAGATAAAAGTAATGCCGGTGAATCAATTCTAGACCGTCACGAAATGTAATTTTCTAACGACTGTTGTTGTGTTCAGTTGAAATGTCCACTATATTGTATTTTACTCGCATTCTATTGATTGCTAATAATCATGCAAATTACTTTCGACGGTTTCCCGCAATCCCTTATTACTTCAAAATGTAATTGTGTTTTCTTTGAGTCGCTTAATTAGATAAAATGACCGTATATTATATACTATCCGCTTTCAGTATTCCAAAAGCGTAGCTCATTGCCTTACCGTATATAGTTCCCTTCTTTTGTAGTCACCTGTTTGAGCGTGTTAATTTCTTCGTCAAACAGACCCGTTCGTTATAAATCATTAAAAGCAACGAACGTCCAATAACGAAGAAGGGAGAAATGGTTTTTAATTTCTTTCTCACCCCGAAACAACGAAAACAACGAATTTTGATTATTACAATATTATTTTTGTATAATTACTCATCTTAATAAGCCTTTTTTCAAACATGACCACGTAGGTATCCGTGATTGCCCAAATTTTTTAAAATTAAGTACAACCCTACTACAATTCGCGTACATTGATTCAGCCACCAAGCTCCACTAATGTAAGATACTTATCACTTATAAACAATATATTATAGTATATAGTACTAAATACTTAATATATTATTATTTATAGAAGTAGATTTTTTCTTTTTTTATCGATGACGAATAACACGACAAAAAAATAATCGAAAAAAACATAATATAAGTATATTAAATAATAATATACGTGTGACATAAATCTTGTGATTCATATAATATACGACGTGTACTATAACAATAGTGTGATATAAACGTTGCTACTCGATATTATCCATTTCGAAGACAATTCATGAATCATCGATATGTATTAATAAGTAACCATTAATTGTAAATATACCTATTGGGAATTAGATAATTTTTACATTTAATTCGTTTCTATGGTGTTAAACAAAGTGTTAGAAAAAATCATTCAGAAAAAAAATATCGGTACCGACCCCAAAAACATATTTATGTTAAAAATAAATAAATATTTATAATAGTCTCTAGGGAAAATATTCAAGTTATTTTTTAAAGAAGCAATATGAGCACCATTTCACCTAAACACCACCTCTCTTGATTTTCACCAACCCCGGTGGTGGATTGCTCGCGGAACCGTATAAAATAGCCCCATAAAGTATTCGTACAATTAATGTACACAATATCTTTATAATTATTTTTATCGTTATGATGTGTAGATATAAACGCACGTGACGTAACGACCTAACGTCCATCTTGCCGGTTTGTGGTCTCGTAGCCCGCACACAGCCTGTAGGTGATCTCGAGAGGGCTGTAAATAACCGACAATTAGAAAACTACCCCCCGACTTACCCACGTCCGTGCTATCCTATAGTATTTTCGCTTGCACATTTCGAAAATACGGTTTCAATAAATCACGCGAGACTCGGCGAGTGTTTATACGGATGACGGCCGAGCGAGGAGCAGGGTGAGTTGTCGGACGTGGCAGTGGTCATAGTGGCGGTGGTAGATGTCGGAAAGGAGGATGGCTGGATTACGTCACCGGAACTGCTGTGGAGCACTAAGGGTAGTGCGGCAGTGTTGGCGTTGCTATAGTGGTGCAGGTGGACTTTAACCGACGAGGGGTTAATTAAACAAAACTACGCTGTAAGAGGTATTGGAGCCGGAAGAAAAGGGCCTAACATCATCAAAATTAATTTCTTTCATTCGCGAAAGTCTCTCACCGCCACCCACCCCCCCCCACCAGCTGGTCCAACTAACTTAACCCAAGCCCCGTCGATCGGCCGGTCGACAGCGCCGATAAGTTCTCATCTCCATCTCGTCGATCCCCGCGTGCGCGCGCCACCACTAAACATTCGTTCACTAGTCGATGAATATTTCTGAATTGATCCTATGGATGTACGAGACGGACCTCCACCCTCGACCATTCTGCCAGTATATATTTGTTATACGCCGTTCACCTTTCGTCAGGATGAAGTTTTTATTTATGTAATACATATTACACAGAGTTGCGTATTATAATATATAATATTATTATATACCATACGTCCATACAATACATAATAATATTATATTATACTATTCTACTTCCATCATTGCGGAAGGTTTTATAGATATGTAGGTAGTTCGATATAGTGGTTGGCGGTTGCTCTTATGACATATCAACCATCGCCGGTATTTATTTTTACTGAAAACTTCTTATAGTATTTATATTCTCGTAAATGTTCACCGAGAATTGTTTTTCACATAATAATATTGTTTTCTACTCATTAATTGCACTTAAATATTGCAAATTTATATTATACCTATTTGAATCAAATTAGCAATATGATAATATAATAATATAACATTTTTGTTTAAAGCTCAAAGATTAAGCATTGGAATAAAAATATTTTAATTATTGTATCCATTTTACGCAAAAATAGCAGCAAGTACCTATTGCGATTATATACAGTTTTTTTTATTTAGTTTTAGATACATTTAATAAATATGTTTCCAATTTGTATTTATTTTAACAAATAAATTTAATTTTGGATTTTGTAATGACATCCGTTATACTCAAAGTTATATTTTATAGTAATTACTACTTATTAAAATTACTTAGGTAATTATTATTTATTATAGGTACCTACCTACTACAATTAGTAATTGCATTATATCGTATATAGGTACTCGAAACACTGAAATTCAACAATTAACAGTGAAATTAATTACAAGCAAACTATAGTTGTCAACTAATTTTAAATACTATGTTTTATACTCCAGCGTATTCTATTATTATTATATAATTTTAATAACGCATATATATTACCTAACATAAACATGTAGAATGTTTCATTTTTGAGAAAAACATAGATTCCTAAAAACTCATTTATTTTTTTACATATTATAAATTTGTCAAATATAGCTTTAGAAAACAGTGAAAGAAATTGTACAAGTTCTATTAATAGTGTTTCATCATATTTACGATTGCATTTTTTTTTGTAAATTTAATAAATTAATTTTAATATGCATCACAAAAGTTTGTCTGTTTAATAATTTTGAATGTTATAATAAGCTTATAAAGCATTGTAATGTCATGTACATTAAAAATGCAATCATAAATATGAGTACTTATTTTGTGTGTCTTATATATTATACTTACCTACGAGTATACGAAAAGACTAGTATACGAATTAGGCGTTACGGTTTTTTTTTTTGGTTGATTAGCCGGTAGAACTGTGGGAGACGGGGAGGGTACTGTAGGTTTTGAACACGTGTGTGGTTTGTTTTGGTAGAATTTGTATGTGGGCACCCGTAGGTATTTGCCGTGCCCGGGTGAGGGATGGCGGCCTCTCTCTCCGGACACCTTGACTGCCGAAGAAAAATGCCGCCCTTGGCCAAATTTGAACCGGTGATGGTGCGCTCTGCAACCAACGCCTTAGTCCGCTCTCCCACTCCGTCCCCCCGCGTTACGGTTTATAAGTGTATTTTAATAGTATTTTTATCGGTCACAAGTGCATGGGTAATACATTTTTCAATACATAATTTTTATATTCAGGACAATGAATAATTCAATTTAAATATTAAAATATCAAATATCAACTTGCCATTTTATTTTTTATTTTTACAAACAATATTATGATGACATAATATCATTAATTATTTACTAAATTATTAATTATTATTGATTTTTATTTTAAATTTTTGAACCTACCATCACAAGATTTAACAGCAAATAACGGCTTATATAATTAATTCACCGTGTAATACATACTATTTTAAAACTATTTTGTTTGAATATTGAAATGCATTCAAAACGTAAGAAGCTTATGAGACAGAAAAAACTTTTTTGTAAATTTGTTATGTTCCTACTAGCACACAATTAAAATTAATATTCAAATATCGATATACAGCTCTTTATCTTTCATATATTTATTTACTTATATAGATTCGAAATTAAATGTTGATGATGCCCTTTCTCTATTTGGTTAGGTTATTTTGGGTTAAGCAAATGTATTAATGTTTAAACACTTGCGTTTCATTAGACAAATAAATTTGTATTTATGAACAACATTGACCATTTATAATAATAGCTTTCTACTTTTAGAATTATTTTATGACGAAAACATCTAAAAATAAATTGGATTTGTCATCACTCATCATTAACCATATTACCTATTCCATTGCATTATATAGTATAATATACCTAATATTTTAATTCGTTAATAATCATTCAAAACGTTCTATAATACCGTCAAGGGGTTTTTAATACTTAGAAAACAAATGTAATTACGATTTCGTCAATTAAATTTTTTTTTTTTTTAAATAATAGATAATATAAATTCAAATTCAAATTGTACAGTGGTTTACTTATTTAATATATTCACATAATTATAGTAAGACATTTATAACACTATGATTTTTTATATAAAAGTAGTAATTATTATTTATCATTGTTGAAATCTAAAATTAAAAACGTAATTTTAAATATAATTAGATTTATATATACATACAATTAATCATGTTCATTAAACTTAAGCTTAGTGGTATAAAAAAACAAATTATAATATAATATAAATACGAGCACTCGTATCTCACACCTTTCAACGAATCGATACATTTTTTATTTTTAATCCCTAATGGCCGTTGTATAGTATTTTCTGAACGATTCAATGCGGAGATTAGTTTTGATTTTATACATTTTTGATTTGAATGTTTTTAGTAATATTATAATATCACTCATAGAAATAATTATAACGTGTGTAGTTCTGAGTTTTCAAAATGTACGGTTTTTTGTTAAAGTATTTTTCAGTATAATTTATGGAGTGATTTTGTAAAATTAAAACCGATAACTAAATCATATTACACATTAGACATTATACCCAAGGTCTGAACTCTGAATGCAATTAAATTACTAAAATATTACGTTGAGACATGTCTCTCTCGTGCATTAAATTCTGGATATAACCTCGGAACTCCCAGTCTACCTCGTTTTACACCCGTCAAAAATAATTAAATATGATTTTAAATGTTCCGCCCGATTCGATGGTAAAACGAAGTGATTCCGAATTTACACTGTACATAAGTTATTATATTATAAATAAAATATTTTACACTGGTCGAATAATTGGCCGTAACGGAGAGACGACAATGTATTGTTTGTATAATATTTAAAAATACCTCTATAATACTAGATAATAGTTTATAATTTATTTTAAATTCGAATTATTACATATTATTTTGGTAAACTCACTGTTTTCTTTTCTACCCTTTCACCCCACCACTGCATAGTATATTTCATAAACTTACTATTGTTGAAATATTTTGTGAAATCAATACATTTCACCAACGAAAAACGTCAGATCAACGGTTTATATTATAAAACCAACAACAAATTGTAATAATTCTGTACGTATTCACTATAGCTACATAGGTAATATAATACGTTGACAAAATTGCGAGTAAAGCAAGTAAGAAGCAAATACATATACTCGCTGCCGATAAGATTTGCTAACTCCAACGTTGGTGGATGGAAAAATAGTGAGAAGTTTAAAGTTTTTCCGTCAAAGACCTGTAACCATTGTCGTAGAATATAATATTTTGATGATATTATCTTTTATCAATGTAACGTACACTACGCCCACATGTCGAGAAAATAATGTTCATCTTGCAAAGACCTATTAAATATTAATCCTACGGTTGAAGCTGCTCATATTTGTACACACGTGTAGATATTTGCACATAAATCAAAATTTGATATGTTTGCCTATATGGTTTTTTATAGTTCAGTGAAACTTCCATATTATAAATTATAATGATCACCAAAGGGGCCAAAAATAATGACTGCTATTTGAAGGTGACCTTTTTATCGAGGTGGATTACTTCCAGATGACCGCTATACAAGTAGATTTTATGTTTTTCAAATGTCTCTATTGAGTTAATATGTATGAAATAACAGCCAATATTCCTTTAGATATTATTGCTGTACGAGTGACTAACTGGTATTTTTATTTATAAAGCAATGAAAATATCAAATTATATTATCTGGGTATCAGTGATGGTCCCTTCAATAATCTGCAGGATTGTTTTGCATACCAATAATTGTATAAAAACATAATCGCAGTACCTATATTAATCGATACTTCAAACAAAATTTTACCGAGAACGGACTCTGATTGTATTTTGAAAAGAGAAAACAGTTTTAAATATTCAGCACGCATATAAGTTCTTATAGTTGTATTACGTTTTGAATTTTACATCAATAAAAGTAAAAGATGCAAAAAAATCTTTGTGCAAATAACTGAAAATTTAAAAAAAATAAATAAAATAATGCATTTAAAACAAAAATCTTGTAAAATACACAATTTTAGAGGTTTTCGTTGACACCGAACGGGTATAAAATGTACAATGTCTCATCAAAAACGTCGGTAGGTACCTAAACCTAATACCTAGTGTATAATAATATATTATATTGTACCACAATATTATGGTATTACTGAAACCACAGATTTTCAGATCGTCTGGACCGACTTATATAAGATATCAACAATGACGATCACCACAGACTCGATTACTGTGCCAGCATCGACCTCACCAATTTCTCGTGGTTATTGCGGTTTTGGGCGAGACAACGTTCCACATATCCTCGGATATGACTTTTGATTATTATTATTGTTGTTTGACGAATATTCTTATTACGGTACTGGTATACGACGACAATATTGAAAAATTAATAGTTTTTATTTTTTACTGTTTAAGGTTAAGTTACGTTAGGTGAGAATTTATTTGGAATTGAACGAAGTCCTGGTATCAGAAGATAGCCCTGATGTTATCTGAGCCAGATTTTTATTCCGTAGTTGTAATAAAGCCCTCACCTTTGATTTTTAATAAGCTCTCCAGGTGGTTGTTTTCGTCTTTGTTTGTTTAGTCGGGTATGATCCAAAAGATTGACAATCAAAATGAGTGGTCAAAACACTGTTGTCCGAAATATTACAGATATGCAATTTCGACGGATTAAAATCTCAAAGGTTGGGTGGATTAGGTTTGGATTAAAATCTCAAAAAACGAAAACATCGACAGTTAAAAATTAAATTAAATAAACAATAAATAGGTACTACACAGATAGGTAAGCTTAATATAGATAAATCAAATTTTAGGGAGAACACACACACACACACACACACACACACGACACCAGTGGCGGATCCAGGATTGGATTTGGGGAGGGGCCTCCTAACAAATTTACTTCAAAGCCATATAGTATCTGAGGTCCTCGGTAAAAAAATTTTTAAATAATTTTTATAACACAAAATCTAATCTACATTTATTTTTAGAGGCAAAATTATTTATAATGATTTCTTTTTTATCATACATATTAAAATCTCTATGTACATTTAGAAGACATAAGCGTGTAACAGTGACACGGTCGTCACAAAAATAATATCGTGTTTTTAGTCTAATCTCGAACACAACTGATAACTGATACGCGTTACATAGAAGATATAAACAAGAAAAACCAACGAATGAACGAAATAGGTTCTAAAAATACCAATTTTATCTGTTTTTATTCTACTAACATTCCCAATGGTTTCCAAAATAGATATTATGTGTAATTAATTATAAATAAAAATGTAATGTGTTACACAATTTAAAATATTTGTGATTTGAGTAAGTAAAAAGAGACTGTTGAAAGAGGTCGGTCTGGGGGGGGGGCTAGGCCCCTAGGCCCCCCCCTGGATCCGCCACTGCACGACACACATGTATACTACACATCTAAATCCATACAAAATGTAAAGAAAATACCGGACACGTGTAATGAAGTATCCAAATAATAATAATTGGGGGACGGAGTGGCCGACGCTGGCTCAATACCTTGGTCATGGGCTGCATTTTTCTACGGGCAAGTCACGGTGTCCGGAGAACAAGTGCCGCCATCCCCCACCCGGGCATTGCAGATACCTACGGGTGCCCAATCAAAAATTCTGCCAAACAAACACACACGTGTTCCTCCCCTTATCGACATAAAAACCTACAAAAAACCAAAAACAGATAATGACCATAGTTGCTGGGCTTAAGATCAAATAATACAAAAATAATAATATTAATAATTCAATAACCATTATAGAGGTAGAATGTAAAAACAAACAAATAAAAAATATAAATAATAAAACATAGGAATACTTAAAATTAATATGTGTGACAATTGACCTACGATCATTTTATTTAATAAATATAATAATTAAAACGTATTTAAATTAAAAACAAATACACCAGAAGGAAACTTTTACGTTATTTTTCAACTCTTATTCTTCTTCTAGTTTTGACAAATCAAATAAAAATGATTTAATCAAAAATATATTATACTGATTTTCACAGATACATTTTAATGTAGCTGGTTGGAAAAGAGAACACCCCACAAATTGATGTTTAAATAAAGAATAAACCTATATCAAATAAAAAATCCAACTATTGATTGCTGTTTTAACAATTATTAGTGTAACTTGATAAATCCAAATTTGTTGATTGAGAAACTATTAACATATATTTTTAGGTTATTTAAAACTCTAAAAGTGTTTATTTAACAAAGATAAAGGGAAAAATACGCATTAATACACAAAATAAAGCTTAAGATCCAACTAACTTGTTAGCTGATCGGTTATTATGGCGATTAAGAATAAAACAAAAAAGAAAATATTACCATGCTCCTATTCTGAATGGTTGTAAGGTAACTTTCAACGTATTAAATATTGTTAAAAATAGATTTTGTGACATTTGGTGTAGTGTAAAAGTTATCGTAAATTGTGAACTAATTGGATATTGGTCAGTTATTTTCTGTTACACTCTATATAGACACGCTGTCGTTTGTTAGACGAAAACGATTTTTACAATATCTTATTCTATCGCTTTCAGCCGATTCGAAATAAAAAACAGATACCTAATCTTAACTCTTAAGGCACAATATAGTTTTTATAATATTATTATACTATTATCTTACACTCCATATATCGTACACTAGTAATATCGTGCAGACGGCTTTCGCCACGAAATCGTCGAAACATTTTGAGTCGGCAGTGAATAAACGCCCCTTGTGCTGTTAAACGACTTCGAAATTAATGTGTAAGGTTCGATGTCAAGTTTTCGCTTTCCACACACATAATATACACTCACATATAGGTGTATAAGTGTATATGTGTCACAATCGGAGCGTGTATAGTATAACAATGTTGTTTTTTTGTTGTTATTTTAAAAAGAGATTCGACACACGTGTCTGTCGGTAATCCGAATTGAAATATTGAGCGTGTACGACGGAATAGAAAACATAAAACACACACAAAAAAAAAAAAAAAATGGAAAAGGATAAATGTATACGGCATGGTTTACATACAGGGTGATTCTTCAAACAGTAAACACTCATTATGTCCGCACGAGTATTAGGGTTTTTCGAAAAAAAAAGTTTCAGTCATTAGTTTTTACTTAGGTATTGGAATAAAATATACATTTTTTATTTCACATATTTTCTAAGCAAAATATTTTATTTTGGGAATTTTGATGCATCCAAATATAATTTCAAACGTATAGTAAATATAACTATTATAAGTATTTAGGTATTTAAAATTTAGGTGAGAGGAAATTTAGTGCCACAGCTAGGGGCACCCCTCAAAATGTTGGTTTTTTTTTTCAAAATAATGAGTCGGAACATTCATAATTTTTAAGATCCGCACAATGTTTATTACCATCATAGTCTAGTAGCTCATAATCGTAAAACAAACCGATCTAGACAAAAGTAACCGCTGTAATAATTTTAAAATAATACATCAGTGTATCAAATATAGAGAAGTACCTAGTTATTGTTCGTTTATATTTTTCGTAAAGTTTTGACGACTCATCGGTTCCTTAATTACACGTGGAGCTAGTTATAAAACCGGAACAATTAATCTTTGCTTATTAACATTGCATGCTCTAGCAGCATAAACTATTGCAAAACAATGACCCTTATTCGTCACAATTTTGTTTTATCGAATCTTTGGACGGTTTACATGTAAGGAAAACAGAACGAAGGATAATGCAACCTATTAAGGTAATGGTCGCGTGTTTTCCATCACGATACTTGCAAACTTCAAACAATAGTTCCTATATTTTAGAAATTGCATTATTAAAATATATCTAAGTACCTACCTATTCTATAGTTAGGTACACCTAACGTTAGCTGAAAACTGTGGGCTGTTACAAATAGTTATATTTATACAGTATAGTTGTACAGTTGTATAGTTTATAGTTTATGTTTTTTTCATACCTACTAATTTTATGGACTTCTATCGTTATTTACGAAATACTAGTAATACAAATTGAAATATTTAATATATTTTTTTTTTTTAATTAATTTATTACGGCTTCAACATTATAGTCATTAGCCTGGCACAAAAACATATTTACATGTTATTTACAATCATCATAATATTTAAATAAAGATAATAAAGTACAATAGAAATGGTAAAAATGGTGTAAGTAGTAATAATACATATTTTTAGTAACTATTTAAATTCTATTATATAGATTGGTTATCTTAAGGAATGTTATTAAACAGTTAAAATTGTCTATACTTAAAATATCTTTTAATGTTGGATGTGGAAAAATTTTTATTTCTTCGGTTACATTTGGGCACTCTAGGAGGAGATGTTCTATTGATATAAGTGAGTTGTTGCAAAGTTCGCCGATTGGTCTCCGTTCTCTTCTCATTAGGTGGACGTTGGTTATATTTGTGTGACCAATTTTAATTCGAGTCCATATCACTTGTTGTCGTCTTGTACTCAACGGAGGAGTCGGGTTTTGTGACAAAAAAGGTTTTATTTGGTATAACTTGTTATTATTTGTTATTTATTAAACTGTTATGATGGTATTATAGTTTTGTTCACCGTTTCTAGCGAGTTAATTATTTTTCGTTTGACGATAGTATAATTTATAGAAACCTATAAAATCTTAGTGCGATGCAGTGTATCTAAACATTCACGATAACAATTTACAAGAGCACATAAAATTAAAATATTCGAATAATAAAAAATATCTTCATACGCACGTTGTTAATGTTATTAAGTACTTCATATGATTCGTAAGTTATAAAATACAAATAATACTGGCAAACAAATGAGAAAAAGCGTTAAAATGTCCTTTACAATCATTATCTGAATATTAAATTTAAGAGATTTATTTTGGGTAGGTATATTATATAATTTATTAATAATATTTGTTTTTACAAGACTTTGCTTTAAAGTTAATTTATTTAAATAATAAAAGGTTAAATGTGTCATAAAATAATCATTTGGAATAATAGATTCATGGAATAAAATAAAATATACACATCAAATTACAAATGTTAAAAATAAAAATAAATAATTTAAGACATAATGTTATAGGTAATTATAAATTATCGTAACAATGAATAATTGTCAGGTCTCCGTCTACCCTATGTTAAACGAAGCTAAAACAATTTGTGAGTATGTATGTATTGTATTTATTGATCATTGGAAAAGTCACAACTACACTTTATCGACCATAGATAATAGGTGTATAATTGTAATTTTTAAGAAGAATCGGGAAAATTTCAGATTATTTATGCTCAGCTACACCCCCTCCATGTTGACAGTATACGACTAATGCTTGAATTTTCTATTGTATTTTAGATTCTGAGCGGAGCGATGAATGTATTGGTTTTACAATGATGTGTGTTTTTATATTTTTATATTTTTGTGTCTGTCATCACGTTTTGGGACAGTAAAAGTGCTTCGATTTTCTTCAATAGTACCTTTTCTGATAGGAAAGTGAATCTAGTTGGTACTTTGGGGGGTCAAAAGTAAACATTTTCCAGTAGTTTTCACAAGCGCCGGGAAAAAACAACATAAAAATTAAGGAAAAACGGGAATTTTTACGCAAAATTGGTTTTCCAAAAAATCGATTTTGGTTATTGGTGTAACTCTAAAACAAATGAACGTATATACATGAAATTTTCACTGGTTGTTTATATTTGCATTTTCTATACACGATAACATTTTCAAAATATTTTGATTTATTTTGAACTGTTTAGGGACATTTTCATTTTCCATTTTTTTTTTAGTTTTTTTTCTAAAAATATCAATAAAATTGTATTTGTTGGTTGCGAAAGCTTGAAAATTTAATAGAAGGCTAATAATAAGTTGTTTCAAAGGCAGATGAAAAATATTAAAAATCCTTAGTCACAATTTTTTTTTATAAGCATTTAAAGTTCAAAAATTGACAAAATATGGAAAAATCACGAAAATTAGCAAATTATTTTGAGTTAAGAACTCGTAAAAATTTTTCTTTTTAAATCTAAGATTTGAAAATGAAACACAAGATTCATTATAAGATTATCTACCTTTATTAATAAAAAAATCTCTACCGGACAGTCAAATTAAATGAGCATTTTATGAGCGTTTGAAATTCAAATTTTTACAACATTGGATTTTCACTCGATTTCTCATGTAGCGATTTCCTTATTTTGTTGTAATTCAAAAACGAATAACTGTAGATACATGAAAATTTCACTGAATGTTTATATTAGCATTTCCTATACACCATACAATTTTGAAAATATTTTGACTCTTTTTGAGCTGTTTACGGACATTTTCAGTTTTCAATTTTTTTCAGTTTTTTTTTTTATAATTGTCAATAAAATTTTATTTGGTGAGCCAAAAAGTCTGAAAATTTAATACAAGCTTTCTTATATATTGTTACAATATCAGTTGAAAAATTTTAAAAATACATAGGCACGATTTTTTTTTATAAGCATTTAAAGTTGGAATTTTGACAAAATTTATCAAAATCTCGAAAATTATCAATCGTTGGAATTAAAAAATTATAAAATGTTCAGTTTTTATAACTAAGAGTTGAACATTTAAAACAAAGATTCTCTTAAATAATTCATACTGTAACCAAAAAATTTAATAAATAAATAAACACACTTATTTTTTACAGACATTTTAATTTCAAATTTAGACAAAATTTCATATTTAAACCAAGTATTACGATTTTAGTTATTTTGTTTTGATTGAATAATATTATTCGTAGGTACTTGAAACTTCTAAAGTGTACTATTATATATCTATGATAGTATCACGGTTTTTGTTGATGTATAACGCGTTATAAGTACCTAATGGATATTTTGATATGATTAATTTTGGAATTTATTATAGGTACCTACCTATTATAGGTCAAATTTTGGTTTAGTACCATAGATATGTATAATGTATATAATATGTCTTATACCTAGACTGACATACTGTCTCCGCTCAGAATCGTTTTTCTTATACAATGATATTATATCGTTGAATTCAAATTTAATATCATCCATTATACAGTGACCCACTTGTAACCTACTGTACAGCAGAGCGACACCCACTTGCCCACCTTTTTATTTTCGATGTTGAAGATTTTTAGATGTTCGCAGGTCTTGAACCATCATCAGCATGTTTACGAGACGAGTAAATTGTAAGCTCGTTTACAGTATAATGAAACGTATTGTTTCTAATTAATTTAATTAAACTTAAGCCATTAGTTTTGTACTTAACACAACATGGGAAGACGCCCCACCAAATGAACCAGTTACCTTTCAAAGTATTCCAGTCCTAAAAACATTTAATTGTGTATTCGATTTTAGTATGATATAATGTTTACAAATTTATATATCTAATCAATTTATTAATATTTTTTTTTAATAAGAAATCAATGTTCGAATTTTCTGAAGTTAGTACATAAATCCAAAACTATAAGCGATAAAAAATTAAGAATACTATTTTATAATTATTTAATTGCCAACCTCGTTACTATATTAGTTTATTTGACCAGTAAACATATAGGTTCCTACAGTAAAAAATTGATTTTTGATATACATATTTATTAAACGTTTCTTATATCATAACAAATTCTACAAAGTCCATTGTATGGATCTGAGTAAAAATAATAGACACCTACTCTGTATACGAAATGTTTGAATTATAATTTTGTAGTTTTATCTGTTCAATTTAATATAATTTTTACGCAGTATTTCACGATTGAACGTAGCAATATGAAAACGTTCACAATTTACGTTTAAGACAACAGTTTTTACACCTCAGATTGTTGTTATTTATAATACAAAATTAAAACGAATTGTTTTTTTAAGCAAGACTGAATGTAGTTGGCTTACCGTCGATATACATTATGATCAGAGGCCGTACATGTAGGTATAAACGTATCCAAACCACCTAGTAACATAATATAATTCCACTACGGAGACATTCTAGAAGTTTCAAGTGTCATAGCATTAGTTGGGAAAGTAATTTTGTCGGATGAACGATCGACACGATATTAAAACAATGCGTTTATCGCATACCGGCAGCCACACCGTCGTGTGGTTAACGATAATCTCGAGAACGTAGTCACATAGTATTATTATACATTATAGACCTACCGGCATGAGTATAAACGTGTAAGACGTGTGGAGTGAACGGCTTAAACAGTAACTAAAATTCATCGTGGATAGATATATACGTTTTGATATTGTCATAATCTCCACAATAATTATAACGGCCCGTTAACGCGACGTACGTAGTAGCTATACTTATACGTATTTAAACGCCATCGAATAAGAGTTTGATGTGATATCGTTAGCCATATATACATTCGGCCGGTTGTCGTGACATACGAGTTTAATTACTACCATGTTTACATTCATTTACGAATGCTCGTGTGTCAAATTACATGGAAAATAATAATATTATTGTTTAGGGGTGTGTGTGTGTGTGTTCGATGCTAGATTTGAAGATGAGAGGATACTTGACATTGATATAACACGCTCTGACAATGTTTATCTCTGAATGTGTTTGACCTAATGAAAACTGCCAACGCTGCAACGTACACGTGCCGAAAAGCAGTTAAAACACCCGATGAAGGAGGAGCTTTTGTAATAAACGAGTTTGAACGAAATAAATCAATGGTAGGCAGCAATGTGCAGAAGCATATTAAGTGATACATGATTGATTTGGTTATGTCAAGACGGCATTTAACATTACTATCAAAGTTAAATAAAAATTATTAATCTAATTTATATCACAACAAATGAGACCAATGCTCTAAATAGGTTAAATAATAAACATTTAATATAATATAATTATATTTAATTTAATGCTCAAAATTATAACAATGGCTTCAGTTAGGCGAATATAATATTATGGTGATCGAACAAACGACATAAAAGCATAACAGTTTATTTAATACAATAATATTGAAGAACATGTTCAAGGATACGTCCTTGGAACGGTACCGAATATAATATATTATGAATCATATCACGAATGATGTGAATTTGAAAATTAAAATTAGTTAACGGGTTAATAGCTACTGCAGAGAGGCGTAGAGAGCTGTAACAAACCGATCTTAAATTTATAAACTATTAGACGAAGAAGATGCCTAGAGCATACAGTGGAGCAAATTTTTCTGTGAAAATAAGACCTGGAGTATCAGGGTGTATAGCGGGTATTGTAGCTGTCTTAGAGTGATGCAAGTGGGAATTCTAAATGAGACAATTGTGATAACGTTAGAAGAATCCAGTTCAACGGTTTGATTGGTGAACCATAGGATTACCACAGAAGAGAGTGTTGAACTTCGTGGGTTAGTGAATGATCACGATACAATACAGGAGTAATGACAATTATTTCAATTGTTTCATGTAGGTTTTGGTTAATTTTCAGGCCTTGAAATTAAAAGAAAATACAGAAATTAAAGCAGTAGTTGACGAAAGCGTTTAAATGTTATAATATTTTTTGATGACGGTGCCCCGGCGGAACTATGGGAATACCTACGCCGCCAAACTGCTGGGATAGAGTTTTGAAATCACCCAATGCATAGTATTATAATTACATATTACATATTGTTATAGTATAAAGCGAGTGCAAACTGCAAAAACTATGACGTGGTTGCAGCCTAGTGTAGCAGTACTATATTATCCGTAACGCACTGCAAAAGAGTTCAAACCGAGACGGCAACAGTTTTCTCGATTGTGCTTATATTATAATAATACATCACAACTATACACAATCTATCTAGAATAGGTGGTATCCCTTTATAATATGCGAGTGCATAGTTGATATGGGTAGGCAGGTACAGGGTGGGTTGGCGGGCACGGATAGAAGACGGGCCTCTAGTTTTAAAAGCGCACGTAAGCCGTTAATTGCGTTTCGCAAAGTTTTTAGGTTATATATTTTATAAAACCGTTATTCCAAAGTTATAACGTCACCGCCGAGCCCAAACTTTTCGATTCTACCGCGAAAACCGCTTTCCACGAACCGATAACCACAGTACATGGGTGCATTGTTTTCTCTGTGAGTGCGCACCATATATACGCTCGTTTATGTTCTGGCATATTATAATATCAGCCCGAGAAATCTTTGCGCAACACAGAGTCCCGACGACAGTCGTACCTTCGATGTACACCAATAATACCGACAAGGCCATAATTAAAAAAAAAAAAACGCTTTGGGGGGGGGGTCCGGAACCCTGACCGCCCTCCCTCAACCACGGTTAAGACCTTGAGTACCGATCTACTAGGGTTAGCTGAACCTCTAAGATCGTGACTCCATGTGATATTATAATATCATAATATTATTATTATAGGTAAGCATTTACGCTGCTTGCCCATGATGAAGATCCAGATGATGGTCCTAGTCAGACTCAGACGTAATAACTTGCACTGAACTATAAAACCGACGTGCTCAATGCTCGGCTCCTGGTTTAAAAAAAGACGACTCATGTATTATTGTTTATATGAACTCCGATGAAATATTATTTATGTATGTTGTTACTTGTTGGTACTGGAACATCAGTTTTCGCAATAATTCCTACAATTTTTCGAAGCCCAGCACTAGTATTATAGCAATCCTTATGTCTACTCTTATATATCCATACGTTTTACCGGTCGCCTTTCATATTATCATTGTGATATAATAAATAATAATGGTATATAAAATACAGATAAAAACGTCTGTACAATAGCCGAAATCGCTGTGATAGGTTGACTGAAGTGAGTCCGTTCCTGCAGTGACGGATACACGAGTAAGGACATTATAAATTATTATCCTATTAATTCTGGGCGATGGACATAACCTTAGCGGTGGTGCAATAACTTATTTGTTCGTTATCAGTGTTTAATTAATTTCTTGTCCAATACAGACAATATTATCATCAAACACTGTTGCAATTTAAACAGATTATGCGAACCACCTGGAATAAAAAAATATCGCGATAACTCAATAAATGCCTCATATTATTCATGACTCGGAAAAATGAATTCGGCCAGTTCATATTTTTAAGGAAATCCGTGGATTGAGATACATATTTTATTTGTGAATTATAATTTTTTTTATAATCGTAACACACTTAACACTCATCGTTATTAATTTGTAATTAAATTGTGATCATTAATAAACATTACTTGAATGCCAAACGTAGGGACGTGATTTGAATACATCTGTATTTGTCATTTTAATTTGCATATTTCACGTTTATGGCGTGTCTTTTTAAAACAATTCAATTTCGCCTCTTATATTCTGCAGAGTTGGTGTCTTCGATGCATTTAATTGAAAGTATTTAAATTAAGTGTAG
The DNA here is from genome assembly GCA_949089665.1 of Macrosiphum euphorbiae. Classification (NCBI taxonomy): domain Eukaryota; kingdom Metazoa; phylum Arthropoda; class Insecta; order Hemiptera; family Aphididae; genus Macrosiphum; species Macrosiphum euphorbiae. Next base: position 31,234,388 of record CARXXK010000003.1, on the reverse strand, counting down.
TTATGTTATACTGTTATACAATTAATTACATTTTTGTAATTGACAAATGGATAAATTAATTATTTTATTAATTTTAATGGAATTTAAAATTAGGTTATAATTTATAGTCTTAACTCTTAAACGAAAATGATAAATTTTGCCATTATCTGAGATCTAAATTTAATAAAAATGAAAAATTTCCGTTTGTAAGGTTTTCAATTTAATTAGTTGACTTAATTTTCAGTAATATTGGCATTTGTTTAAATTATAACATAACCGTATTTTCAGTTATGCGTATAGTAGGCAGTTATGGAGTAATTAATCTATGTTATATTCAAGCTAAGGTCATCACGAAATCGGTCCCTTTACTACGTGTCTATGCATGATTGCCCCATATAGTAATAATTAAACAGTATAAAATGTATGGTTGAGCCAAAATATCAAGTTAATGGTATCACTTATTGATCACATGATTGACACTAAATTAATTAGTGCTATATATCTTTATCTGTATCTAGTTTGTAATGCTTGCATATTATTACCATACGATAAAAAAAAAAAATAGTGCTAAATAATATTGTACTTGCAGTAGTACAACATCCCTGTAGAACTTGCTAACCTAAAACCATATCATAATATAATATGCCTATTATATTTAAAAGGCACATGACACACGCTGCATATTAATTAAATAAATAAATATTCTTATTTTTGTATAACTGAAAAATCTTGAACAACAGCAGCAAGCAATCAAACTGTTATGAAAATACGTTATAGAGTACCAAGCATAATAATAATACAATCATTGTAATAAGTATATATTTCCTAATGCGCTAAAAACTATATTTTATGGTATTAATAATTTATAATATGAAATTATATTTATACACTATAGGCACAGAAACCCATAAATTTACTTTTTGCGAATTGTGTGTTGGGATATTATATTGTTTCCGGGCTAACACTAGTTTAATAGAAATTATTGATTTTGTTTCAGGTAATATTTTACAAGAAATATTTCGGTATCGAGGCGCTACAATTGAGAAAACAATATCGAAATACTTAAGCGTTACGATCGAATTTAGAATGGTTCAATGATAATAAATCGACAAGATTATATCTCATCCTGTCTGTTTTTCCTACCTCTGAGTCAAAACTATACGGTTCATTTTTAATAGCCGTTTCACGTACAATTCAGAAATACACTCGTGAGATACAGCAACGATTTTATGTACAAACGGCGTTAATTGGAAATTAAATCAATAGGTATGTATTATAATATTTATCATCGGTTTTGAGAATATCTTTAGACTGTGGATAATAATTGTTGTAATCGTCTATTACGGCCGTGACCAAATATACATCTTAGATATTACACGATGGATGGACCCACAGTATTAAATCCAAAATTATAATACCTACTATAATAATAATAATATAAAAATATAAGTATTAACCACGAACTAATATCGGCAACAAAATAATACGTTGTGGCTGCATTCCAAGTATATGATTTAAAATATTATAAAAGTGTGTCGTGCTCGGGCGCGATCGACGGTCGAACCGCAGAGTGAACTCGTTTAATCCATGATAATTACGATGGGTCTTTGAACCGTTGCAATGAGGTTAAAATGCTAAGAACGCGAGTAAGCGAATTCAGAGCGGTGGAGTGCCGAGTGGCAACGGTCGTGATAGGGGATGCGATTTTTAGGGACGGTAATATTATCGTTATATTGTTCCGACGAGAAGGTGACCGCGGCTACCCTTATATATTCTGTATAATACGTATATACAAGTACGTTCGCAGACAATATGAATCGGCCTTTACATCCGGCAGTGGAATACAATGTTTAAAATTAATTTCCTATTGTGTGTCTCGTGGATGAGGGAAATCGAAGTATGTATTGCGTCACTGCGGCGGCGAGAAAGTTATTGCTGGGTCCTGCTGGAGCTCTGCGGGTCAAGCGACAGCGGCCGCGGATGGTATATGAACGAAAAGGATTAGAGGTCTAATTAAATTTGCCTTTTCGAATTCGATACCGGCACGGTGCAGGACACACCATTAAAACGTCATGCTCTGTTTATTGTGTATCTCATTATTATTGTTATTTCATTGTCGTCGTTGTTTCTCGTCATCGTTCCTGCAGACATTACGATTCGTGATAATCTCTGGTCTATCCTCGACCCCCTTCCCTCCAAACCACTAAATTGAATTCCACAGTCATTTGCGTCCATATTTTACCACTTCCACTCAAAACGACTAAATCGTCTTCACGTCTCTACCACTACAGCCTTAAAGGATACCTATTAGATTATATGAGAAAAACGAAGAATGTATTGAATTTACAATGTGTATGTTTTCTCAGTACCTACTTTTAAAATATGCCTATCATTTGTGAACATTTTCATACTATTATCAAAATAATGAAAATGTTTGGCAACTATATAAAGTCTCCAAAAATACAAAAAGTCAGAACTACTTAGCTCAGAAACGTTTTTATCTTTTACAATGATGTATCATTGAATTAAAATATAACACATCCGTGATCACAGTGATCTCCACAATAACGAATTATACTAGACATTTAAGTTACAGCAGAGTGTTTATCTGCTTGAAAATTCTTTTATTTACGTCTATACCATGAAAATAACTTAAGCACTCACAGCATGGTAGAATAATGTCCGGAATATTACAAAAATCGTTCCGCTGGACACGACTGTATTCCGTAGACGGCTGGATGAAAAAATATTCCGAAAATAAATACGGTAAATGATTATGAAAACGAGTGAAAAATTCTGAATCACACAGATGAAATCAAAATTAATGTTTATTAATTATTAATTTAATAAATCAAAACAATATATATATATATATATAATATAGTTATATTAAATTAAAAACCACCAGTAGAATACAAATTTTCACATTTTCGGTTTTAGACGCTTTTTAAAATGACCTTCTCTGACATTAAAAAATAAAATATTTTAAATCCGTTAAGAAAATATGGCTTCAAAAAGTGTGCTATACGAAATCGCTTTTTAGAGAGACGTTTTTAACGGTTGCTGTGAGGTTTATGATGCATATTTCAAGATATACATACAAATTCAACATGTCGGCTTTCATTCGCTTTAAAAAATGATTTCTTCTTTAAAGAAATTTCCAACCCATTACGAAGTGGCTTTAGAAAATAACGTCTTAAGGTTTTTTTCATTAGAAATTGATCGATGCGTTCCCTGTAACATATAGTTGAGAGAAATATTTATTATTTTCCATTAAAAATTGTATAAAATACCTAATCAATATTTATAGTTCTTTCCATTTAGACAAAAAACAGTTTTCAGTAATGCAATCAGATGTATGTTGAAATGTGATATTATGCACTATGCAGTTCCGTTATTTTGGCTTTCCAGTTACGAAACCATAATTATTTATGAATGTTTTTATTTGACTAAAGATAATTAAAAACTGTTCGTTTATTCATCTCTCAACAGCAGACAGTAACTGGTAATCTGGAATGATAGTTCATTCAATGTAATAAATAATGAATAGGCATGTTGTTATAATATTCTGAATAGATACACTGGCAAGTAAGACGAATTATTTGTGAAATTGTGTATTTTTGAAAAACTTAATTCAAGTTGAGTAATGGTAGGTAGGCAGTAGAGTAGGCTTAAGTGGAAATCATAGTCCTCGGCTAAAAGAGTTTTATATACGAAGCTGTACAATATTCATTTATAGTTCCTTTAATACATATTATAATAGTGATTGGGAAAACTATATTATTCTCTCGATGGACGTTAGTTCTAGGAAATCTTTATGGTCTGTGCTTAAGTCAATATCATTTTTATATTTTCATAGAAAAATGGAGTAATTTATTATTGTGATGGCTTGTTCTATGTTTGTCAAATACTGTGACGCAAGAAATGTCGTTCTGTTTTTGTGGAGTGATAAAAGGTTAGGTAAAAACTATAAAAAAAATTGATATAAAATCGTAAGTACCTATCAATATAGTTTACTGAGCATAGCAGAGTGTGAGTTCTTTATTTATAATTTTGGCTTTTTCATAAATTAGGTACCTAAAAAAAAAACTTACATTCTGTTTACAAAGTAAATTGTAAAAACAACAGTTGATCGATTTCTCGCCAGATGTGTAAAATAATTTTAACTAGCTATTTATTTGTTAATACGTTTCCACGAGATGGGTTCGAACCAAAAATAATATGGGCATGCTTAGTGTGTACGTCCAGTAGCTGAATTTTTTAAAGAAAATATAAATCAAATATTATTCTTAAATTTGAATGTATTGGTGTATTGTATTATGTAATTATACTATGGACAAAGAAACTTAACCATATAGTCATATAGATACAATTCAAGCTCAACATTTTTAATTTAAAATTTATGTATTATTCAATTTAGAAAGAAATAATTCTTAAAAAGAACCTCTATAAATCTAGTTTTACGATAAATAAAAAATAAAGCTTAGTGTAAGTTTCACTTTTATTTTTAAATAAACGATGTTTGCTCTATATTATGTCAATGAAAAACATATGCTGCATGAAACATTGTGATATTTTAAATATCGTAAAACATACTTTTCAGAAAACAATTCAAACTATAAACTTTCTAAAATATATAGATATAAAACTGTTTAAACTTTACAGTAATACTATATTATAGTTAATAACTACCTGCATCAAATCGTATAGATACATTATGAAATACTAAGAATAATATTTTATAGTATAAATTATACGGATTTAAAATATATCTTTCAGTATATTATATTGTATTGGTTTAAAGAAAATCCGTGTATATAGTAATTTTAGTTAAATTTACCTACAAACTCCACTCGTTTTAATAATCATGAAATTTTAATGCACATAATCTATACAAATATTTTATTGTCTCTGCAATTTTCCAAGAGCTTAAAAATAAAGAGTCGGTATTGTTAGTGTATTACCTATATCAACTGGTTAGGTTGATTACATAGTACTTATTTCTTCAATTCATCTTTCCAAGTTAAACCTACAGATTTCATAAAATTGATTCAAATGATTATTGAAAAACAAAATACAAGAAAAATTATCTATTGGTAGTTAGTTGTACAGTAAAAGTCATTCAATAATAATTACTATCAGGTGCATTCAACATGATTCTCACAAAAAATAAACTTAACATCACATACACGTGGAATGTTAATAGGTTATTATTCTTATTTTCGAACGGTCGGTTCCCCATCTCAAGCCCCAGGTGACCACACTAAGCGGAACTCATTGTAATAAATATATAATGTGGCGTTTATACGAATACAAAGGACTCGTATTTTACGAAAGTGCGATTGAAATGCTTATACGCACTTAAGTATACTTACCTAGATCTGAAGGTATAATATTGTAGTCGGGTATACACTGTAATGTGGCCGAAATCCAAACTGCACCAACAATTAAACGCCACGGCACGCACGCACATGTCGTTCCGATAGTCCGAGAACTTTTTTGTTTCGACGATGACCGCTTCTAGTGCGTAATAATAATATAAAGGCTCATACGTCGTGGCCCTCCCCTACCCCACCTTTACAATCGGTCGTTGGGGCCTTTGGCGGGTGGAGAGCCAATTGTAATTATCGAGTGTTATATTATTATTATTGTATACCTTCACAAGCGGCGCCGTCGTCGTCCCGCAGGCTGTGCGCGTACAAAATGTATGTGCATATATATATATTTATATAAGTATATACTCGTATAACATGTTATATATATATACATAATATATATAAGGAGGGAGCGTACAGTCGATTAAAAGGGTACCTATATAATACGTACTTACGGTCACAGCCCCCACTGCGCGACCCAGTGTGAGAGCGGAGGAGTAGGAACTCGTTGCCTGTACAGGATGTTAAAAATGTCCCAAACCGTTTTCGTCTAGTGACATAATATTATAATAATACTGTTTTCATGTCTAGTTTATAATACTAACCGAGTAACATGGGTACACATTTCAAACTAACTTTCTCTGTTCGCATAATATACCACTATTCAATGCTTAATGTTGCAGCGCGTTTGAAAATCAAAAGTCGTTACCTAGTTACTTTATTGCAATAAAATAAATTATGATCGTAGACATAGGTACTAGAACCGTGTTCGGTCTCGGACGTTTGAAGTATTAATTGTCATGTATAACACTGCCGGCACTTGCGGCGTATATCGTCAGGATTTACCCTAAGAGAGTCACCCTGTACCCGGTGGTCCGTACACGTTTCGCAGAGCAATATAATAATATACATAATGACTGGGCGTGTGTGTACGCACACCTGTACGCCGTCCGAATCGCAAATGAACCAAGTCCGATGGACGGGGAAAATGCGAAAAGGAAATCGCGACCGGGCCCGGCCTTTGCAGTATATATACGTATTCCTACGGCATTAACTGTTGGCGGTCACTGGTCCCACCGGAGAGTGTGCTTAACGCGTTATTGCTCTCTCCGGATTCGTTATGTTATTATTGTGTATTATACGAATCGGACTCGCGAGCGAAAAACAAAAATGCGTTCCGAGATCGACGCGGTGTACTGTGTACAGTGCAGCGATATCCATTGCACAAAATTTAAAAATGACACTACAATAACACGCAATATTCAGTGTGTATCGAGAAATTTGGTCGATTTCTTTTGCATTGAGCAAGGTGTATGGTCACGGGGGAGAAGCGTTTTGTGATGATGCGAATAAGTGGGTGTGGGTGGGGGTAATTGGCGGTAGGCTGCAATAAGACGCGTATCGAACACAGTGTTTTTCTTCGATTGAATGTTGGTAAATCATTATATTATCTTCAATTCGGTCGGTATTCCTAGACTTTGGCCGCCGACATTATGTTCCACCAAAATAATAATAATAACATGTAACCGTTGAACCGTGTTGGTTGCCGAAACGACAATATTACTGATATTATACTGACTAATAACAATATTACTGTGCAGATATGACATTATGCAGTTATGACTTGTATAAATGCATTTACTTACGCCGCGCCGTACTTATATCCCTCGCCAACCCTACGCGTCAAAATAAGACGTTGGCCCACACCACTGCGAATCACGTCTATTATTATAATTCATAGCCGACCGACTGATTTTTCGACTGCAAAAGACGGGCCACGATCACCACGCTGTCACCGCCGCCGTGCCACTCTCATTGTTATACGATCATGATAATATAATAATATAATATAATAAATATATTCAATAATAATAATAATTGTAACGCATCAATATCGTACGTCAGCGTCGTAGTGTCGATTCCACCTCCGCCGCTGACAGTTTTGTTCGATGATTTTTTCCTCTCCTCCTCGCTATAATCGTCTTCATTATTATTTTCATTATTATTATTATTATTATTATTATTATTATTATTATTATTATTATTATTATTATTATTATTATTATTATTATTATTATTATTATTTCTATGCCCAGGACCGCCTGCAGTTGATTTATATCACTTAAAATCTTAGTTCGGTGTACCGATTGGTCGGCCATCTGCCCGATAAACCTTTCTCTAGTGGTGCAACATTCTCATTCACGCGCGCCATACACAAATTGATAATAAAATACTCTGAACGTATTAACCGTACGAGAAACGATACGAGTTTAAGTGCATGATTTTAAAGTATACATATTATTATACATAATATTATAAACGTCAAATTATTTCAATACATTTGTGGTGTTTTCGTCTCAAAAAAATTATGTTCAGCAATGGTTTTATTGAAGTGTATTAGTAATTTAAAATTGTATAATATAATATGGCTACATGACTACATGCACGCCTAAACTGTATGGCTTCACCTGGCTATAACGTTATTCTTAATATTGGGCTGCACATCGTACAAAAATCCAAAATCACTACACAATACATTAGTTTATAACCAACATTTAATATACACCTAAAGGCTAAAATACCGTACGATTTGTTGGTCAAAGTGCATTATATAACTATCAAATTTAGTTAATCTATCAAAGATTGCAATAATATTAATAACTAATAAAATATCAAAATAATTATTTATTATATATTATTACAATATATTATATAATATAATATAATATAATAATGTGTTATAATAATTTTATTATTATACGCAGAGTATTGAAATATCCGTTCTCTCCTGCGCAGTAATGTAGCTATTTTGCCTATATATCACGCCGTGTTACTCTGTCGTATGTAAAAAAAACTACTTGTTTGAAACTTGCGTTACATTTTAAACAGCTATTATAAAACACGTCTTAATCAAAATTGAAACTTTTTCAAATTCGGACTTCCTACAAATCAAAGCCACAAGATAAAATTTGTCATCTCAAAAGTTACTCTCATACAATATACATTCTTATAAAATAGTTAAATTAGCTTAATTTAAGATAAAAAATAATTCTTTTTTTTTTATTGATAATTTGATTCAAAATATTATTTTTAAAACTAATTAAATATATAAAGAGTTTGAAACATTTACAAAATGATTATTTTTTAAACGTGTATTTTTATTGTTTAAATTAATCATTATATGATTGGAAAAAATTTAAATTATTAATTACCAATTCACCGTCCCCTAAAATCCAGTACGTGCAATTTCTGCATTTCAGTGTATCAATATATTTCACTTTTAATACTATAAAAAAATGTATAACAGTATTAGGTTTTTGATTTTAATTTAAAATATGGCAAAAAAAAAAATTAAACGCTTTTATTATAAATGTATATCAGCTAATTCAATTTATATTGTGACCATTAATTAATACATTTATCAAACTTCAGTGAATTTATAATAATTAATAAAGTTTTAAATAGGTACTCAAACAACTTCTACATTAATTTTTAAGCGGTTTAATTATGTTTAAAAAATATTGAATTTGCCATTGTGTAAATTATATAAATCTATTTATTGGTCATCAAAAAAACAAACTCTAAAAATATGTGTAATATTTTCTATGTTAACATTTTTTTATACTATAACTACTATTTATTTACACAAGACGTGACGACCTAATTATTGTGTTTACGTAGAAAATTTGATTACATACGTTTATATGCTTATTATTTTCTAAACGGATAATCAAACAACTATTATGAAGATTTCATTCAAAATCTATGAAATACGTTAATATACGTTTATCGATTAATGTTTTGCATCTGACTACTGAGTGTTCACTAAAAGGGTCTTCTGGATGATTTTTAATGTGTATGGAGTTTCAGGGAGGCATAGGAAGTATCAAAATACATATTTTAGAAAGTTTTTTTTTAAGAAAATGGTTTTAAAAATAGTTTTTTGAATCCATAGATAATAATATTATTGTGTTGTTATTAAAAAAAAAAAAAAGGTGGTTATGCGTGTGGGGGTTTCAAAAGTGTTTATTATCTTAAATTGTGTCAAAATGTGTGTTTTAGTACTCATATACATCTCCCAAAATTTTATTTCAACCCATAATTATTCTTTGTACTAAAATAATTTTGTGTTACATCTTAGCGTGAAAACATTATGTATTTAATATTTAAACTTGTGTATTTCTTCATGATTTAAAAGTGTTAAATTAATTTTTTATGCAAGTTTTTAGAGTATATTTTATATATTGTTGTTATTAATAAGCAATATTTACTAAAATGGATTAATAGAAACAGAATTCAAGTTTGATTACAAATAAAACCAATAATGACTAATCCAATGAGTTTTTGTGTTTTCAGACCATATACTATTATATTCATTCTACCAGATACCTTTAATAAAGATTATGATTTAAATTAATATTAATAGATTTGAGTTTCATACGTTTACTAATAAATCGTAAATAAATTGTTAAAATTATTAATGGAATAAAAACCTAAAGAATTTAGATTTTAAAAGATTGTATTACACTATAGTAAGTTATAAATAAAAAACTGTAACAATAATTTATCTCACAAATATTTTCAATTTATTGTTTTATATTAATATAAACTCTTCTTGTGGATTTATGATATTATTTCATAAAGTATAACTGTGTTAAGATATAAATAATAATATTAATAATGAAACTATAGGACATTTCAAGATTCAATGTAAATCAATTGGTACACATCGATTATTGACTTTTCTGTTTGTCAAACAAATGCAAATATAATATTTTTCTTAAAACTTTAAAGTAATAATGTATGCGTACTTCTAAAACGTTTGATCAATTATTTAAACATTAATTAAGTTAAATATTATAATATCATACTACGTTTGATGAACCATTTTAGAATGTTAATTAATTATTTAACCAAGAATTCATTAAATCTCCATTCATTCTAGATAACACGAACATATTCATTGGAAAATACAATAAATTGTCTACCTACTGTGTATTGTCTATCATCATAATATTAAATATTATAATTTCGAGGGTAATATAGAAATTATGTAATATGATGAAGTTATTGTATATGCGTATGAATTATAATTATCCAAAACTTCAGATGGTAGATCGGATTTTTTGAATTCACACGTAAGTACATACTTCATCATTATTAATATAATATATTATACTCGATATATTAACATGTAAAGTACCTAATGGATTTATCATTAAATGAATTACTATGTGATCATATGTTATCTTTCTCTATTGTAAAATTAAACATCAATGTTGCGATAAAGATTCATTATTCATAATATGTCATATAGACGAATGTAGACAATAAAAAGAACACGGAGAGAACTTAAAATAAGTTATATTCTTGCTGAAAGTTTAGAACCAAATCCGACCAACAAATCGTATATCATTCTGTTCTTCAAACAATCACATATATTGGATAAGCTATAAATAGCAATATATTGATTTTTTTCTTAATTATCATTATAATATCATCGCCATGCCATGCAAACAACAGATATTATTGTAAACAAATAATCTAAATCTATTTATATTTAATATAACATAATATATTATATCAATTTTATATTACTTAATAAAACGTATTATTTGAACACTACGGATTGATATCCTAAATATTTTCATTTTTTAAATGTCATATATATTATATATATATTCATATTTTGACATTTAATATGTATAATATGTATATTGTATAGATATTTTGATAAATAATTAGTTGAAACTTGAAACTTATTCTAACGCCGAGACATCGAGCCTGCGGATATGTAAACATACAAATTAAATTTCCTATAGATATAGGGTTACGTAGGCTATTCTGAAGTTTACAATAAACACAGTTAACATCTCAATATGTATGTATTTCAAAATAAAATGAATATATTATTATTAATAATGATTTTATGGATTATTTTATTTTAGTTTGTGGAAAAATAGTAGAATATAACAATAAATTATACAATAATTGTACTATAACATAAAATATATTATACAAATTATATGACAGTCATTTTCGTAAACAAAATGCCAACAAAATATTGCTATAATTAGGAGTTAGAATTATATTGTTGTGTTTATTTTTATTTTTTATTACAAATCAACATCACGTTATGAAAACTTTAGGGAAAAAATATTTTATATGCAATAGAATATAAAAGAGTACTAAGAGTACTCAGCATTTAATTAAAATAAGTTTGAAATAACTTGTTTAAAAATTATTGAATGCAATATAAATAAACTATACTATTATACATGATATATATATATTATATATATTTCATAAAAATAATTCATAACCAAAGTTTCTATGACTTTGAAATCGTTCCATCACATGCTTGAAAAACGATTTAAACATGTTTCTGTTTATTTGGACATGTTATTATTGATTTCAAATATTATAAGAATTCATTTTTGACAAGTTGGAGTTTTTCATTACTCTGTTGGATTTTTAATCTTATTTTTGCTGAACAATCTTTCGTAAATGTAGGTTTTTCTGTTGTTGAGAATAATGAAAAAAAAATTTAAAGAAAGTTTAGAAATGTTGTATGGTTTCAAAAAGCAAAATAATATATCCATTTTCTATTCATTCTTAACACGTTTATAAGAGCACTGAGGTTAAATGATATGTACCTGCCTATACTATTACATAGTTTAGATGTATAAAATACAACATTTATTTCTAAACAGAAATTCAATTAAACATTTAATTTTAAGTTGATAATTATTTTGTTCTTGAATGTATGTACATAACTTATTTCGCTCATAAGGTACTCAAATGGTATTTATAATATTATATTGAATTTCTATTTATCATACACGTTTAGTGATCATAACCCTTAAGTTGTTAAGTTCGATAATATTATAATACCAATCCTTTAAGAATAGTTTTATATTAGTACAATTATTTCATATGAAGTTAATAATTTAATTAGCATAATATGAGTATCGATCGAGTATGTTAAAAGTTATTACTTATCACTTGGATATAGTACATTTAGTTAGACCGTGTAATCGCTGAATTTTAATCTATGTAAAATAAGCCATCGCATGATTTGCACACGTTTTACTGTCAAACTTCGCTTTATTAGTGTGATTAATGTTGTTGAAATTAGCATATTATTATAAAATATGTACAGGCTAGTGAATCGATAACACGTGTACAACACTTGTAGTTATTTAGGATATAAACACGTAATTATCAAATAACTGTTTTACTTTTATGAGACCCGACAGTATAAATATCCTCATTTTGCACCGTTTAGGGAAAATTTCCTTTTCTTTATCGCCGGTTTCTCACTAGTCACTACTATACACTAAGGATATATATGCGGAACATCTACCCCAACTTTTGTTAATCGTCTTATAACTTTCTACTCGCCTACATTGCTCTTTCACTTCTACCGTAGTTACCTACATTTTCATCGACTAGCACGTGTTCAATGTCAATACCATATCCGTTACTAAAACGTTCTTATATTATACTTTAATCCTACTTAAATGTTTCAAACATAAATATGATTTTAAAAGTTATTCAATATAGAGTAACGAAATTGCTTGTTTATTATATTATAAGACCAGAAATTATTGTAATTAAAGGTATGCACTTTCAAAACTAAATATGTTTAATAGTTCTCAGTATTAGTGTAAGAAATTACAAAGTTGATATTAAAAAATAATCGTGGGGTAGTATATTATAATGTTTCTTTTTAAATATTAAAATTACAAAATATTTATTCTAAAATAATAATATAAGAACAATGCGTAGCCATGATATTATTTTATATTATTTTGTAAAATCTAAAAATACCATTTTTGATGTTCTAGGAATCATTTAAAAACACATTCGAATATGTTTGAAGGTACTTCAAAGAATATTACGAGTATCACAAATAAAAAAGGTACATAATATTATGCCATAATAAAATATTATTGAAGTCCTACAAAATTTTCAAATCTAACACTTATCGTATATTTTTATTATTATCATCGAAAGTATTATCTTCAGAATCAATATTTATGAATTCAGCTTGTTAAAATCATTGTTGTGCTATGACAGCTTTTTTATGTTTTCTGTTTATAGTATGTTAAATTTTCTAGTTTTGACCATTAGATTATATCTATTCGGAATTCGGAAGAAGCTATTTGATTTTTGGACGGTAAAATGACATTATTCAAATTTATGGCTCAATGATGTTAAAAGTAAAAATAATTTCAGAGACTTTTTACTTTGAAATTACCTCCAAAATAACAATAATTCCAAATCCCAAAGGATTTAATCTTGGAAAACATTATTATAGGTACTTTTACATTTGCATGTTTAATAAAACGATAAAAACAGTAAGTGGTCCGAATACGACCAGTTTACAAAAATGTTATTGCTGACCTGTGTGGCGTAATAACTTCAAATCAAATGGATTATCTCTTAATCACTTATAAGTTATAATATACATTGGTTTGCTGTTAAATTCTGTTTTAAACATTATTGTATGATAATACGGCAATTGTTGAGTAGCATACTTAACTAAGCAAAAAATGGTTGACATTTATTGATATACACTCGATGACAAATGATTGGGTAGTGAAAATTGTTTGCGTAGTCATGTTGTTTTAGAACAAGTTGTCGCAAATGTCGTTCATAAATTTGGACCGGGTGGAAAGTGCTTTGGAGTCAAAATTATTGTACAATTTTATGCGTGGGTATTGCGTTATAAACTGTTATCGAAAATATACCACGTGGCATCGAGTGCGTAATTCTAACATGTAAATACAACGGATAGTTGTCACGTACCTACCGTGACGTGTTATGTCATTTTCATCAACCGAACGATACTTAAGTGCACTGTTTTGTCACTCTTCGGGGTACAATAGACGCGTTACAGCGACTCTCCTGGGAGAACGTAACTCTATCCGCAGGTTTTTCGTTTTTATTCGATTGCAGTCCTGCTGTACGTCTGTCCTTAATTTGAATTCACACCAGTGGACTCGCGGTCGGTGAAAAAAATAAAACAAATAAACAAAACGAATACGATATTATAGGGTAATAGAGTTTGTGGACTATTACTGGGCGAGGAGGAGTCTAGCTGCACATGCAGGACATTTTCAGTACATAATATAAACAAATATAATATGTGTAGGTATTTTTTTCACGTACATAACTATACATATGGGGTGTACCTAGGGTGTATATAATACTGGTATGTGGTTTGTTCGGGATCACGTTAAAATATCCTTTTGGGCTGTGCGGCCGGTACGATTCGGTTTTAATGAGATTTTAGTATTACCGCTGCGCACGGAATAATATTATAATAATATGTTCCGACGTAAAGCCGTATAAGAGCACACGCAATCCCATACACGCGTATTTGTATATCATTATCATTACCATTACCATATAGTCATCGTCATCGCCGACGCGAGCATCGCCACAACAATCGCTATATCGCACAGTCGACTTCGTCGTTATTGCAATAATAATAATAATCGCACCGTTATTATTATAATTAATAATATTAGGCGCACTGCACGCGTTTCGGACACTGGTTCAACACTATACGTACGCCGTATTATAAAATATATTAACAGAACACTATTATAATTACTATACCCACTACCGGGTATAGGTAGTGTATGCGACGAGTGTTGGTATACGCGTACGTCATAATGTTTTGAACCGAACGCCATCGGTGCGACGCACTCGTTGATTAAAATTTAACGCGCTTCCCCTGGCAAAACAATTCACCCGATAACAGAACCATACAGTGGTCTTGATGAGAATCTACCGTCTCGTCGTCGTCGTCCTCCTCGTCCGACCGACCGGCCGGCAGTGCCCCACTGTGTTGCGTACAGTTAACGAGATTTCCGGTCCACGAATGCCCGTGTGTGGGTGGGTGGGTGTGTGCGAGTGGTAGTATTACGTTATGTGGGTATATATACGAAGCATGGATATTTGCGTTGGATCCACCGGAATTGTCGTCCGCCATTGCTGGATAAATTTTACTGACGGGATACGTAGTCTGATCATCGTCGCATTCACCATCCGAGTCGTGCCCTGCCCCGCCACCAGTAACTGTACATCAGATATAAATATAACGATTTTACGGTTTTAATGCTAGGCAATGCGTTTTGTCTAAATGTACATTTAAGTTTAAAAAAAATCATTACACCCGTCGTATAATCATCAATTTGTTTTATTGCAATACGAATATTATAATATCGCATATAATATACGCGATGATAACGCCATGTACAGTACATTTTATATTATATCTGTATGCGTTGCTATAATTTATTTTCGAATGTACCGTACCGACACCTGTATTGTAATAGATTTCTGTGTTATATTAGAAGTTTCCGGTTAGTTTTGCTATATAATTGTCTTTTCACTAAAAAGTAATAACATATTATAATTTGTGCACTTATAATAATTTTATGCAAGTGCTTTTCAGAATACAACAATTATGAAGTAGGTACCTATTTATGAATTAGTAATAAAGTATTCAAGACAAAGCATTATGCTATGATGCTGAATGAATGAATGATGTTAGAACATCGTTCATATACCTAATAATATTGTTATACAAGCAAAAACATTTTGAGATTAACATTTCTTAGAACAAGTTTCTTACTCAAACCCTTTACATATTATATTAATCAGTAATGCTATATAAAGTTGAGTTTTACTTAAAATTAAATAAATTGTGTTGACATTTCAATAAAATTAAAATTAAAATTAAATATTTGAAACAATTCCATCGTAGTTACATTAGATACATTTCTTAAAAAACCTTGGCTTTGTTTGTAAACGCAATAAAATTAGAATTTTTTATGTAAAACGAAAATAGTATAGTTGAATTTTTTTTCAAATAGGTACAACTGTAATTTAATAAAATACAATAATTGTAGTCTTCTTTGATCTGAATTCGTTTAAGTTTGTGTTTGATATATATCTATGTAATAGTAATAAAATAAGGACAATTTAAATGTTCATTAATAAAAGCATACTATAATAATGGTTGTATAATATAAATTATCATGGTATCACACATGATTTAAAATAACTAGTCAAAAATACTAATTTAGAAACAGAATAAATTGATAACCTATTCAGAATGAGAGTTAAAAAGGATAATATCACTCTCAGTGTAGACACAGCTAGCTCCATGTTCAGTTAAAAAGCAAGGCAATTGTTGGTCTGGTGACGAGTAAAACTGAATTTGGGTTCTCAAATTTAAGAACTAGTTGTGGCTGCGGTGTACTTGCACACTTGGGTTTTGACAAAAATATCCTTAAACCGAGATTCGTCTATCCTCAGAAAAACACTGAACACTACTTGGGCAACCCATGAAATTGGCCATTTAGTTGTTCGAAAACAGCGAGCACTTTGTCTGAGATTCCAGGGTATTTTTTTAGGTTTGTCTGGAACAGGAATATATTATAGTCATTATACGATTTACGAATAGTGAAAAGTGAACGCAGTTATGTATAATATATAATATGTTTATATATGAAAATAAATATATTAAGTATATTAAGTATTGATCAAAATTTGATTTAATTATATGTATTATATATTTATATGTATGTTATTATTGATATTAATAACCTTTGAAATAAAGTAATATTTAAATATTTTATTCTAAGTATAGAAAAATTAAAAATACCTATCATATAATAAATTATATAATGTACTTTTTATAGTTTTATCTATATAATATATTTCATAATATTTTAATTAAAATCTAGTTATTTAATCAACACATTGTTGTATTTGTACAATAATATGTCATAACTGTCCTGTGTTTATAAATAGCTAAAAAAAAATTAATTTTGAAAATTATATCAAAATTTAAAGAAAGTTCTAATATAATTTAGTAAACATTTCAAGTATTTTCATTTTTTAATTACGACAAAATAAAAAAGTTGATATCGTTGAAAACTGATTTTACCCGAATTTTTTTTGGGGGAATAACTTACTTTCGACCCCTTCAATGTACCAACTAGATTCACTTTCCTAGTTTCCTACCAGAAAAGATATTGCAGTTGAAAAATATAAAGAAATTTTCTGCTCCAAAAGGTAATGATAGAAAAAAAATACGCATCATTGTAAAATCAATACATTCATCAGAATGCTTCTCTCAGAATATAAAATAATAATAAAAACAAATAATGAAGAATTAACTATACGTGTGTACAACGTACACAATTAATATTAAATACGTTACAAAAAAAGTCTTTTAGTAAATGAAACAATAATATCATATTTTTCATCATCAAATTAAGTTTTTTTTTTAAAGGCGTAAAACTTCATTAGATATTGAAGTATAGGTACCTATAGTAATATATTTATATATCACTGTGGAAATCATTTTGTTTGAAATTGTATTTATACAATTAGCATCTACAGACAACAATGAAATAATTAATGTTTAAATACTTTATGCAGTTCAAAGTATTCATTATTAATAATTTTTAATATTATTAAACGAAACAGCTTTACAAATTGCATTTTATATTACAAAAATTAAAGTGAATTTTAAAATCAAAAATATCAGGCATGAAGTATTATATTGAAGTAAACAAGAAGTATTTAGATAACAGAATCAAATTATTAATGTCCTTGAAAATTGAAAAATAATGGTCGAATTAGAAACACTTAAATAAAAACAACACATATACCCCTACAACAAATAGGTAATTAACAATAGTATAATATGGTTTATTCATTTATAATCACATTGTCCATTGTTATGTTTCAATGAGTAGTTTTATCGATGTATTTGATAAATCTACCATCTTTAGCTCATAATATTTTAAAGTTGTCATCATTCAAATTTAAATTTTACCTTTATATTTAAGAAAATGTATAACCAGTCATGTTAAATAATTTTAACTAAAATACAAAACTTATTTAATATGATAATAAATGTATTATTTTATAATCATAATATAATATAACTTTTTTCATTTTTTTATTTCATAAAACATTGAAGCTTGTGGTCACATTTAATAAGTAAAATTAAAAATTACATTATTCATTATCCAACTTATGATAACCAAAGTGGTTTTTCGCATTTTGGAACATAATGTCTACAATATTGTATATTTTACCAATAAAATAAAGATTATAATTATTTTTATAATTATCTATGATGTTTACTAAATAAAAGCGAAATTAAAAATTATATCTAAACTATGATTAATTGATTCTGAAATATTTTTTTTTGTTCATAATATTAACCAAATTAAAATATAAATATTAATGTTAATTCAATTGTTTAATAATAACACGCAATAATGATAAAAAAAAAAACATTGTATACAATGTTGTATATAAGATTTAATATTTAATTTAAAATGAATCAATATCCTCATCAAATATTATAAGCTAATAATGGCAATTTTTAATTTTTAGTAATATAAAGTAGGTACAGTTGCACAAGGAATAGTTTGATATTAAATTTGTTATACTTTTATCTGCTCTGTAAGATGTCTCGTGTTTATATCTACGTGTGTCGAAAAAATTGACGTTGATTGATTGTGCGAAATGTTTTCAAACCAACATAAAATGGACTTCAGTCAAATTTAATATTGTATGAAATTGAATGTGTTTTGAAATTGTATGAGTAAGAAAATAAGTTTCTATTAAGCTGTGGTACTTTGGCAATATCTGTACGAGAAGAGTATGAATTAGCGTTTTCTATACATTTATAAAACTTAATCTATTTTTATAAACTTACTGGATGGCTGAATAAAGTTTTTAAAAATATAAAGTATAACTTTTATTCGTTTTGTTTCTGTGTAAACAAAACGGTTTAACGCGAGCCACTGCATAATAAATAATAATTAAAAAAAATAATTTCTTCTCTGGTGTTATTGATAGACTTACGTAAAAAAGTAGAATATTCAATTTAAACTCAAATTTTAAAAAGTTTACTCTTTAGTTGTTATTATTAAAGTACGTATTATGAATTCTGAGTTCAAATTTCATATTTTTTATTAATTCGTATTTATATTGATTTTGAACAGAAAAAGTAACCTATTGATTTATTTACGGTTGTCATATTATATATAATTTTTCTATGAAATTGTAATCCTATGAGCTCATACAGAAATTTGATGGTCATTACATTTGTGTAATAGCTAGTTTTTAAAATATGAGCTAATTTCTAAAAATGTAATATTTTATACTGACGATATTATATTGGAGGATAGTATTAAAATTGAATTCAATGATATAATATCATTGTATAAGAAAAACGATTCTGAGCGGAGACGGTATGTCAGTCTAGGTATAAGACATATTATATACTTATCTATCGTATATTAAAAAAAAATTACCTAAAATAGGTAGGTACCTATAATAAATTCCAAATTAATTATATCACAATATCCATTAGGTACTTATAATGCGTTATACGTCAACAACAAACCCTGATACTATCAAAGTCCATACTCCATAGATATATAATAGTGTACTTTAGAAGTTTCAAGTACCCACGAATAATATTATACAATCACAACAAAATAACTAAAATAGTTATTCTAGGTTTTTTTTATGTAATTTTGTCCAAAGTTGAACTTAAAATGACTATAAAAATAAACGTGCTTATGTATTTTTTAGATTTTTTGGTAACAGAATTAACTACTTACGTGGAATCTTGTTTTAAATTTTCAATCCTTGGATATAAAAGTGGAAAATTTTTAACAACAAAATAATTTTAAATTTGATAAATGTTGTCAAAATTCGATCTTTAAATGCTTATAAAAAAAAATTGTGCCTATGTATTTTTTTTTTAATACCAAGATTATCAATGTTTGCAGACCGCACTGAAACGTGGGGGACAAAAAAAATGAGAAACGAACGGAAGGAAAAACAAAACACAACCGTTGTTGTGTGTTCGTGTTCCATTTTATACAAATAATAATTTTTGGTATACCTTATAACTATTTAAATAGATATACGTCTTGAAAACCATAATTTAAAATACCTAGGTACTTACATTTTGTTGTAGCACTTAAAAAGACGAATTCAAAATTCAATTCAATTCAAAATTATTTTGTTTAAATAAGACCCTTGGCTATTTTACAGTAAACTTTTAGGCATATGATGTTTTTTGAAAATATTAATGCATCTAAATCAAAATTCGTCATAGAAGTTTTTAAGTTGTTCAGCTTTGTATACCAAAGATAATAGAATCAAGGTGTGTGGGCTATGATGATTTGAAAATTAAATTTCAATTAATTGAGTATTAACATTTTTATACAAATGTTTTAAACTGTCAAAGTATACTATATACTATACGTAAGTACATACACTAGATAGTAGATAGTAGGTAGTAGATACTACGTGTATTTTATATATTTGATGTAAAACAATTATTAAAGGAAATTATTCTTAGTTCATCCATTTTTAAAACTCAGAAACTTTTCATTCAAATTTCGATTAAAATACATAGGGATCAAAAACCAAACTTAAATTACGTTCACTTAATAATTAACAGTAAAAAGTGAACATGTAGGTTAGGTTAGTGTAGATGTCAAAAGTATTACGTCATTGAGATGATCAATGTAATAGATATGTTAAATTATAATTCAATGATTTATCATTGCATACCTACCTATGAACAATTATTCTGAGTGGAGATGGTCGTCAGCCTATATTACTAATTAATTAATTGTATTATATATTACAATTTTATACTAGAAGTAAACCCCAACTTCAATAGGGAAAAAATGAACAGACATAAAATACAGCACTATATCAGTGTATTTCGGTTCCAGTGTATCTCGCTTTGTGAACTAATTCGACCGAGATGAGCAAACCACCTGTGGCACATTGGATATAGCTCTTGGTATATTTTTGAACATGGTTACTGGTTCAAACTACCATCTAAACTTTCCTAATATATCTCTAAGAACAATCTTTGAAACGTTCGTAAAAATCGGTTGAGTAGTTTTTGGGTCTATAAGTTATCAAACATAAGGATTGCATTGTATTTAATTGTTATTGTACATTTGAATAACAAACAAAATAAAATATTTAACTTTAAAATAAATGTATAAAACGTTTTAAAATCTTGTGGTAGAAGTACAATACAATTTTAATAACAATAAAATATAAAAGAAATATATGTCTGCCTAACTTAAATTAATTAAAACTATACTTAAACATTTATCTGTGTTACAATATAGTATTTATCACATTATTGTTAGTTGTGATTGTAATACTACAAATCAACTAAATTAAACAACAAAGAATAAAATAAATTGAATACTGTGCTCAAAAATCGTTTTCAAGAAATCAACTTATGATATTATTAATATAGTACATATAAGAGTGGAAAGTGTTAATTTTGATCATTGTTTAATACCACAACCATAATGAACACTCTAAAATTAGACGTCGGTGCTCTGTCAATTATAATTGTCATCATCATTGTACAATTATCTCAGTCTGAAAGACTTGAGCTTCGACTCAAGTGAAGACTTATTGATGTAGGAATTTTACAATGCTATTAGACATCATAATATTTTAAGTTTATGACGTCGTCGCTGTGTGTCTGCAGCACCGTTTCGGAATTTAATATATTGTATAATAATTAGAGGGATGTACATGTACGTGTGTGTGTGTGATGGTGGAGACGGTTTGCATGTTCTACGCCTCTAAAAAATAAACTAAAAAACCCTAATGGCGCCTACCCGAGGATGACTATACGGTGTCTACCGCAGGCCCCGCGGCGTATTATATTACGTAATACAGGGTGCGTCACGGGAATGATGGTGTAAAAAATAGACGAATTCCTCTCAACGCAGGTTGGGAGTGTAGAGGTCTGGAAGAGCTTACTTTCGATCCATCAGATAAATAATAATTGCCGGAGGGTCATTCACCGTGTGTCCGCGAACGAAATGCAATAAGAGGAGCAGAAATTGCGACGATTGACGAAGTCTCGCTTCTTCGTATCACTCAAAGTTTTTCGACTTACCTATACCATTACATCGTGCCATCACGACGCTGCGAACAAAACGGAGGACATCTTATTATTGTTATTATATTGTGTTCGATGTGGTTTTTGAAACTTGAAATGGCAACTCTTATTTTCCTGAGAGAAAACGCTATAAGTAAAACGCCGTCGACGTGCGTCTAAAGCAACCCGAGTCGTGTCTATATATATTCCATTTTCATCCCTATTCCAGTGACCCACCCTGTGTATGCGCGCGCGCACGAACAGACACAATCGGTCGGTTAATTATTGTCTCTATTACGTGTATAGAGCACTGCGGAGGGCAATAATTTAT
The DNA here is from genome assembly GCA_949089665.1 of Macrosiphum euphorbiae. Classification (NCBI taxonomy): domain Eukaryota; kingdom Metazoa; phylum Arthropoda; class Insecta; order Hemiptera; family Aphididae; genus Macrosiphum; species Macrosiphum euphorbiae. Next base: position 31,211,713 of record CARXXK010000003.1, on the reverse strand, counting down.
AACAATGATATAGTAATTATATGCGTGTTGTACATATTATTATACATATAAAATGTATGCACACATATATGGCCCTGGGCATCGGGACAGTTCCGTTCGAGAGCAATAGAGGGGTTTGTTATAATATGTATATTTGTTACACGACCGTATATATGTGATATTATATTGTACGTGCGACCGTGTGACTAATTGTAATAATATTATTATTATTGTTATTATTATTATTATTATCATCATCATCGTCATCATCGCACACACGATCGCGTGTATGTGGGTGTGTGTAGTTCTGAACCCTCTGCAGTGTATTGTAAACGAAAATACCGTTATTTATTCACGGCGGTATCGTTTATATTAATAACATGTTTCGTTTCGGGTTGTGGAAAAACTGCTATTCGATGCTCAAAATTCGACAATATTCAGATCGGACACAAAATTATTATTATTATTATTATTATTATTAGTATTATTATTCTCATGGTTGTCGGTTTATAATATATTGTTCGAAAATATTGGATACACCTAATTTTTAATATTTTATGTAAAACGATATTTTTAGATTTGAACTGCTGTTACATAATGCATATTGTTTGTTTCTCGAAAGTAGGTCGGACCCGATCCAAAGCTTTGCATTAAAAAAATATAAATAGTTCATTAGTATTTGTTATGTGAACTTTTTTTTGGACAGAATAGCAATAGAGCTATTGGCCATTTCAATGTATTTGTCGGTGCAGAAAAAAAAGCTCAAAAGGTCGAATGAAACGTCTGTATATAGATTGGAAATTAAACACAAATCGTACATAAAAAATGTCATTTTTCGGAAATAGCAAAGAACGGTGAGAATTAATGTATACACTTTTAACACTCGTTAACAAAATATTGACCATTTTTACTTTATAACCGTTATTGGATACATTTTAAAATACATCATAATTGTTCATTGCTTTCAAATAAACAGGGTCATCTAAAATCTTACACACATCTCTTCTCGTAGGTATTCCTTTTTTTTTATATACAATTGAGACACTAGCAAAAAACACGACTTACCGTTATTATATGCTAAATGTTTTATATTTGAGTCTAATACATGTAACATACAATAATTGGACCACATTATGATTTTAATAATTGGTTAAATGATAAACCAACATGCTATGTAAAAAAAAATTACGACGTTTTTCTTACATAATATTATGTACCTCATCCAAAGTTTGGAAGTACACGAATCATTATAATATTTTAATATTCTCATTAATTTCCAATTGTGCTACTTTGAATTGGACAATATATTTTGATGTGGTTATTATTAGTGTATAATGACGTACACCATAAATATTGTAATTATATTTTGTAGTAAAAATATTGACTATTGTAATAGCACAACCTACATGCCATTTATTTAATTTAAATTTAATTTTAGTGTAAAATTCATCGTTTTAAGACATAAACACTGATTCAACTGGTCGTAAAAAAAATATATATATAAGTAACTATTATGCAAGTATTTATAAAGTGTAAGCCATTGTCGCCAATTATAATGGTCACTACTCACTACTTTAAAATATTATTTTACCAAACCGTATTTTACGAAGATGTATTACTGTTTTACAAATTGGACTGTCCATTAAACGGAGATCGTAAAATATATACCTATAACCGGATACCTAGCTATATTATTATAATATTGTAATGGTACCTATATATTAACTTAATACAATCATTTTTCATATTACATTTGAATCTCATTTAAATTGTATTCAAATATTAAATGTACAAATATATTTTTGTGTTTACACAGTATTTTTTTATGTACTGAACTATATATAAATTATGTATTTATGTATAATACGTCTTACTCTTGAACTTTATAATATATATTTTACATTTACTTGTTTTTTTTTTTAAATTTATTTGGAGTTTATATCATTCTACATTTTTCAGTTATTTAAATAGTTTAATACAAACAGTTTTTACCTCATTACAGTGAATTAATGTAGTCTTAATATTACCGTGGAATATATAAACTTATTAAGAAGAATAAACGTCAACAACAATATTTTTCATAGGACTCGGTATTCATTTCCTTGAGAACGTGACGACGGTATTTTATTGCTATTTATTCCTCTAACACAGTATACCTACTGAACTATACTTTTTAAATAACCATAATTCATAATAAAAAAAAAAGGAAAGAAACGTGTATAACCAGGAAATATTCCTTGGTAATTATAAAGAGGGAATTTTTTTTCCATTTCGAAAATAACCTCATGCCTTCATGATATTATACCCTTACATTTTTCTGTTCTTGTTTCTTTCTCTTATTGATTAATAATTTTATAATGCTCAGTGTTGAGAAAAGTCTACTTTAAATAACATCTGCCCGAAGTGTATCTTTAATTATCGATTCCACAGTTATCCCATGTTAAAATTGTTAAATAATTTTCCTACGTCATTAAATGCAATATTATATTATAATAATAACTTATTTACCTACGACTCGTCTACTCGTATAATATTCTTGATGACTTTTCTAATCAAAAACCTAATTTATGTAATAAACAATATTACTTATTCTTTTGAACATTACCTAGTTCATATTACTAGTAAGGTGTATCAAATCGTTTGGGCTTCAAATCTATACGGTAGGTAATTTAATTATTTTAAATAATAACATTTATTTTATAATAAACAATAGTGTAAACAAATATACCTACACGAGACCGACAATTAAACGCAAAGAAAGAAATGTAACGAAAATATGATTTTCTTTACAATAGTACCAATAGTACAATAGTATAATGGTATGTGTTATTTTATGCATTTTAGGTTTTATATAAACTATAACTATAAACAATCAAATATTAATATAATACAGAACAGCAAAAAAAAAAGACGTTCGGTTTGGGCACAGAAAAATTGAAATATCGAATGATCAAAAATATATCGAAAATCTAACAACTAACTAAGTGAGTCGTTAAATATAGATTTACTTTTTTATCGGGTTTCTCGTATACCACAATTTTAATGTGAATTATGTTTGATGTTTTTTAAGGGATGAGATTCGTGACACTAATTACGTGACGTGTAATTTGTACAGAAGTTAACACCAACAAATATATGTGTCAATATTGGAAAAATATTAAAATACCAAAAATTTAAATAACGACAAATTTAAAGTATTGAGTTAAGTTCTACTGGTTGATAAATTGTTACCGGTTTTTCGGTATAAAGATTAATATTTAATACTAGTTTTAATATATCAATACGATTTCCAGACTTAACACAAAGCCTGTCGTCCACAAAATTGAGTCCTGATATTACCAATATCAATCGATATTGAGAGATATTGATTATAATATAGGTAAGGATATTATTAAGTAATGTCAATATAAACAATCACTGACAATTTTAATGGATCAGTTGTGAGGTAATGGTATTTTAAACATGGTTTAGACATCAATTCAATTTTAGTGGATCATTAAATTAATCATTTACTTACAGAATCCTCCATAGGTCATTTTTTTTTTTTTTATATATTATTACCTAAATTCTTTAATTTGTTTAAATATTTTATTTTTAAAATTCGATGATGATTGATATATAACAATTATTATATTATGTGTTGTTAAATTATTAATATTATTACCTTGTTATGTATATACAATTATAAAATAAATTTCTTTAGGTTTAACCTGTAAATCTCAGTATAATAACCCTGGAGAATGTGTTTTTTTCACAATTGATAATATTAATTTATTTTGTAGAATAAATGTAATACATTCAAAATTAAACTTATCATTTTTAATATTGAATATGATAAAAAACAATAATTTTTTGCATTTCAGCAATGAATATTGTAAAATGATTAATATAATTTTATAGTGTCTACCATTTCTTTATTCAATTAGTGATACTTATTTTTAATTGATTCGGTATTTTAAAATTAACAAACATTGTAATAAATACAACGGCCAATGCGTTTTTTAAGTATAATTGGTGTTCAATGCTACAAATATTTTCTTTTTCTGTTATTATTATTATTTTTTATTTTTTATCAGCGTTCTTTTTAATTAAAAACCGGCCAAATTTACTCATTACGGGTCGACATTGTACTTGAAATATGTGGATGTAAAAGATAACTAATAATAATAACTAACTTCATTAAATAGAAAATTAAAAATAAATATTCTGTTAACATCCGCATTATGTAATTAATATGCGTGCATTGAGACAGATTTTGTTACTGTAGAGTGTAGAGTAACCAAATTTAAAACAAAGTGTTTATTAAGTACATAATATATAAATAATTTAATTTTTTTTCAAACTTATTATTATTATACTTCCTACACAAAACATCAGTGTTTATTTTTATTTAGATTAATGATGTACAAAACTAATACAATTAACGCTTATTGTGTTTCATGGTAGGTACCTACTATAGATAACTCCTTTAAAATCAATAATAATATTTCTAATATTATATGTACCTACATATAATAAACAGTGAATTCAGACAAAACAATATTTCAGTTGTTTTCTATTCACAACTTTGTTGATGAGATGGTGGTTATCAAAGCAACTATTTTGATTTCAAATGGAAACACTTTCAAATAAATTCAAAGAATATGTGCACATCTTGTTTTTCAATTTACTCTGTTCCAGGTCACTGACTGTTTGATGTTGTATGTGTAATAATATGCTATTGTAACACTCTGCGTTGAGATAAATTCAGCATACTCACGCATTTTGCATTTTTCGATTTTCTTCTGTTAATATCCATTATAATATAACTTTCATATTATTGAAAAAATATTACCTAGTACGTAGGTAATAACCATACCATCAGTTCAAGAGCAATTCCATCATTGGGATCGGTCACTTATAATAGGTACGCTTATTTTGATCCCACTGAATAATCTTCTAAGGCTAATAAATTTCTAAGTAAGGATCTGACACACTGTTGCGGACATGAGTCTGTACGCCATGTTATAATATTATCACTGTATAAACCAAAACACCCACTTCTATTAAGAATTATGTTCTATAATAACATTTTAGTATAATATGACAGTAGTTATACTGTGTGTTCTATGTCTGGGAAATTTGCGGTTTAACTTAATTAGATTATTATAGCTGCACTATATATATATTACACTATAGTATATTATACACAGTATACATTTATCAAATGAAAATAGTGTATGTATATTATGTGTTTTTGCTATTATTTAGATACTGGACAGTTCATTTTCATGTTCTTGTTGTTAATAGTTTGAATGAATTTTACAACTATTTAGAATTAATATCCTTCAAATTAGGAATATCTTAAATATGTTTATTATTTATGTTTGACTAATAATTACGGAGAGAGGTTAATTTAAAAAAAAACACCGACTACTCCATTTCATCTTTCCAATAATATGTAAAACCTATGAATATTATAACCTTATGAAATCAAAGACTTTATCTGATTTCTACATTATAACACTATTATGTAGTTACACACAGAGTCAAAAATTTGTAATTTTTCGTACAATACCTGTGCAATTTTCAGTACACCACCTAAATAAGTATTGTATCTTCTGTCTTAATAACTCATTATTTATTACACACTTTATTATATATAATTTAGTTCTTATACCCATAGTGAATTTATTAATAGTACATAGTACGTATACAGTATGACATATTATTTCATACAAAAATGGGCACTGCCTAGGTACTAATGAAATGTTAACAAAAATATGATAAGGTGGATGAAAATTATTAAAAGGATTTTAGGTACCTGAGTAATAATAATAAAAAAAAATAATAATAATAATGTTATAAACCCGATTTATTTTCCAAATAATAATATAACAACTGCTTAAGTAATATTATGTTTTTTGAATAACATAGTCTGCATTAGTCTCAACAACATACATAGGTATATGCATTGGTCCCGAATCCACTATCCAACGGTGTTTCTACACATTATATATATATTTTTTTTTAATATTCTTCTTTCTGTACGTCTTTTTTTTTATTTAGACCCCAACACGATGATGCGAATAAAAGATCTGCTGCCAAAGATTTATTCGTGGTCTACAGACATCCCGTCGTGGTGTAATAAATATTAAAGATCCTTCCGCTCACTGCTATACATCATACTATACCGTGCAAAAGGAAATTTCCATTCATCTCCAATATACCATGCCTTTGCGGAAAGCCTCCAGATAAAACCATACACAAGTCGTTTGTTCTTCTTTTATGTATTTTGTTCTTCCTCCTCTCTGCCCGTCCGTCACCCCACTTTCGGTTATATTTGCATTACTATTGTAGGTACAATACACGCGTCAGTCCACAGTCCTAAAAACACGACCGCGACAAAGTGAAACATAGGACTACAACACGAGTGAAGTATTCGTGTTCACGTTCGCGTTTTTATCTCCCCCCCTCCCCCCCTCCTGTCACCCGACTTCAATAATTATTATAAAATAACAATAATAATAATACGATATACCGATCCGCAGCATACTATCCACGCGTAACGTTACCGGGTATGAAGTAATTCAAAAATATACTCATTTGAAATTCACGTGATAGATTATACTCGCAGTGGTAACCAAATTCAACCCTAGGACGAAATTTTTTCGGCCAGCAGACGAGAGAAAAAGTAAAAACCGTTAATATTATACGTTATAATGTTGTAATTGATCTCTTTTGTTCATTGGTTTTCACCGACGTCAGCTATTTTGATGGCCCGTGAACGATTTCCAGTTTCCAAATGTGGCACTTCAAAAATATTAATTGGTGACCTCCCGGATTATATAATAAGGGCGTGGAACGCTTCCATCACAATACAAGGACGTACGTCTGCTGTACCATACGAAGATTATCGACAAACTGTACCTACGGCTTATACGAGTTGACTAATTACGGTCCATCCGGTGACCCGGACGGTTATTCGCGGAGGTTTGTCGGTGTTTATGGTATTGTCATGTTGAATAATGGAATACGTCGAAGGAACTAAAAGGAAAATCTAGTCCGACTCAATATTATGTCTTGCCGGTGATTTTTCGTCGTCCACGTCACGTGGCTATTGCCTATTTTGATGTCTCGTTGTGCGTTTGAATGCTCGATGGTGATTATGCATCGTGATCGAATTATCAACTAGGTAGATTCGTGCTAACGGACAAAATTAAAAGTACGATTTCGACGGAAACATAAAACCTACATCTGATTTTACATTGATCAGTTGTTACTATACAATATGGTAAATCTCTTTTCGTCTCGAACTGATTATATGTTGCGAATTATATTAAAATATTATCATAATATCATAAAAAAAAATAATACAAATATAAATAATATATTTTGTGCACGTGTGTGGATTTTTTTTTTTTAATGTATTTGATTATTCGATTTGTGATTAATGATCACATATTTTCAACAATGAATAATAACATGGTAAATGATAATCAATTTATATACCTATATTATACATATCATTCTCATTTGGAAGTAAATACTGAATAGTACATACAAATGGTTAGGTTTAGCAATTTAGAAAATAAAATAAACATAGCATTGCAATATTTCTGATTTAAACATAAATATTATGAGTTTTAATGATTTAAACATTTAACGAACATGGTTAATTTTTCGAAATAGTTATATTGAAAGTTGAAACAAGGAGAAATGTTTATAAGACTATGAATAATAATATTACAAGTCATATTTTAAATACTTGATAATATTTACCATCAACGTTTATATTGTATTTTTTTTTTTTTTTTTTGGTTTACTTACATATGAAATCGATTTTTCCTGTATACAATCAAAGTAAGTACAAATTACGGACCTCGAGCATATGCACTATTTATCGCTGCTAAACTTAATAACATTAAAAGTACTTAAAACAAACAAAAGTTAGTGGTTATAAATTATGGACATCGTGATAAGCTTGATGAAGATAATCGTTTACCAACAGCGAACTCTCAAATATTGTAATTTTGGCTGTTTATTGTTCTTGTAATTACACCAAGAAAACTTTGTGCGTATTGTTCAGATCCGTTGAGTAGTCTCGATCTGTGAACTCGATCCCGAGTTATGGACCTCCAAATACTGTTGATGCGTCTATTACGATGACAAAATATATATTGTAGAGATAAGAGTTGTAGCGATGCTTACAACATGCCTCGATTATGATAAGGCTACAATTTTCTAGGGGACAGAATTGTAATATAATATGGAATTATCGTATTTATATAATTCAGGAGGAAAAACAAATATTATTCGTTAGTCTTTTTAAATTTTTGTTTTTTTTTATTATGGTTAAATGTATTGCTTAATGTATATTCCATATTGTTAAATGATTGGTATATTAAAAAAAACCGTTACTAAAATTGTAATCTGTAGAAACTAAATTGAATCTATAAACTATCGTGATATTATGTTTTTAAAACAGTTCAATGAATTCTAGATTGGATTTTCAGGACCAAAAAATAGTAAATCATTATTTATTATTCAGCTTATTGCCCTGATATATCGGGAGTTGAGAATATTAAGCAAACAACTTGCGCTTATAATGATTTTCGTACATTGTTAAATATTTCTAACTAATAAGAATGTTACATTTTTTATTAATACCCGTGATCATGGATAATCGATAAGCTATAAATCAGTTAAAAAAATAATATAATTGGGTATGCAATTGTCAATAAATGTTATACAGTCGTAAATTTTTTTTGGTATGGTTCCGTATTATCCAGATACAGGCCATGGTGGTTATGAATATGTCCTTGTTGATTACCCTTTGTATACATGCAGGTTTTTCTTGAAAAGATTTAAATTCAATATATTATATTTATAGGAGGTACTTGCTATATTATTTATATACTATTTACTGAGTCTGCTTAAAATTATTCCACACGCAAATACTACAAGGGTTAGAACTATATTATTTTAATGGTGTTCTAACAACGTGAATATTAATGGACAATGGTATGTCAAATTGCGTTGCTCGAAGTGAATCTTCCTTAAATATTGTAGTTATAGGTATAACAAGTTTCTCATATTTAGTCATTTAGAATTTAGATGTCTTATAATCTGCCTCTTGGTACTTCACGTTATATTATGATTAACTAACCATACTATGGATTTTTGGATTCATAAAACTAGTTTGTGCCAAGTTTACAAATAAATTATGTCCTAAAATAATTCATTATGAATAAATGAGGTTGTGTTTTGAATAATATGATAAGTAATCATTGCAATTATTATCAATGGTCTCCTTAATAAAGCTTATTACTTTTAAAAATATTTTTACGATTTTATAAAATGTACAGGATACTTTTTTAAAGCAAGACAAATTGTTTTAAGTTAACTTATGAGCTATTATATTGTATGTATTTATATTTATTTTTGAAAACACAATATTAAATAACGTACATTTTTTTCAAGACAAATAATTTATTTAGATTTTTGGTATTTTGTTAATAGTAATATTATTGTATATTATTGTATATTATTGTAGTGTTATATTGACTCATAATTCTTAAATACTAAAAAAAAAAAATAATATGATATTCCATCGTTTTTAACCTAAAACCCTTAGGCAGTATTTTTGTTGGTTTATTCTAATGTAGTGACATTGCTTGTGTTTCAGGTAATTAATTAATACACTCGACGAAATGTTAATATCGATGTCTATAGATATTTTATGTGGTAAAAGGTAAGTTTATTTATTATTTCAATGTAATAGTTCACGAGGATAAATATAGGTTCAAGGCAAATTGTTATTTCAACTTTCAAGTACGATATTTTTCCATTAAAACGACGATCGATCAAACTACTGATCTTATTATTTCTGTTGATCTAAATGTTTATTTATCATATCATTATATGAAATATAAAGTTGTACTTGACTCATTTAAATTACATGACCTGTATTGCACTGGTATTTCACTCTTTCACCCGTATGTGCTCGATTACGTATAACAACATAATATTATTACGGTATGATAATTTCTCGTGGGTAATCCTGTACGGGTTTTACCTATGATTGATAGTACTCGGGGTTTTTTCATATTAATTTAGCGATGTACAATGGCCGTCGACAATCCAAGTGGACAAAAATAAAAATATCGCTAGCCCCCCCCCCCCCCCCCCCATGAGTGCAATAAAATGTTAAACAAACTTTTTTTTCTGTATTGGTTCATTGGAAAGGTCTTTGTCAATGCTTTTCACAAGTGGGTAGTAGGGAGATCATATGATCTATTTATCTATATACCGTGTGTTCAATTTTAAAGGTAACAGGAAATATTTCGATCGTGTGATATTGAATTTCAATCGGGGTTTTTATACTGCATATAGGACTTATAAATACATATTTTTTTAATGAATTCAAATTTTTAATTTTTTTTTATCAGCGCATGCGCAGTAAAATAAAAATGTCTTAAATAGCAACCACTATTTTGGAGACCGGATTTCGATTTCTTTATTTTTTCTGAACAACTTTGATCTTTATAGTTTGTTGATATCTTCAAAATTGCCATGTTTATGACGGTCGGAAGTTTTAAAATAGTTAATTTGTAAATATTGCATTTTTCAACGGTCTACCTTAATTTATAGGTATTTATAGGTATTTATAGGTATTATTATTACAATTTATTTTTATTAAAACTACTAAATTATCTACTACTATTATCTTAATTTGTTTTTAATAGTATTATAATGAAAGTTATACTATTAACCTGTGTGAATAAGATATTTTGATAGCATTCTAAAATTGATTGTGAATAGTCAAACGTTTTTCGTAAGTCGCGCGTGACACATTATTTTCTGTGCAATGGCAAATTATTCCGAAAAAACCGATATGGTATTAATTTTTGGAGAATGTCATCAAAATTCGCGTAGCGCAGAGGCACATTATGCTGAACGATATCCCGAGAGATATCATCCACCACACAATTATTTACGAATTAACTATTTTAAAACTTCCGACCGTCATAAACATGGCAATTTTGAAGATATCAACAAACTGTAAAGATCAAAGTTGTTCAGAAAAAATAAAGAAATCGAAATCCGGTCTCCAAAATAGTGGTTGCTATTTAAGAAATTTTTATTTTACTGCGCATGCGCTGATAAAAAAAATAAAAATTTGAATTTATTAAAAAAATATGTATTTATAAGTCCTATATACAGTATAAAAACCCCGATTCAAATTCAATGTCACACGATCGAAATATTTCCTGTTACCTTTAAAATTGAACACACGGTATATATCAACTAATATACCTATGCATGATACTATCCCCAGGACACATGTGAGGTCTTCATTCTAAGTGACACCACACAAATTGTTTGCACTTTGCTATGAATCGAACCAATGACTGTGTGAGTCGTAGTGAACTTCGTGACCACTGCGCCACTCCAGCCCTCAAACAAACTTAATAACAATGTAATTATATATAGGTACTCGTAACATAAAATAATAATTTATTATTATAATTCACTTTGTGTTAGGAGTGGATTGTAATGGTATATATTTAGGTATCCGTTATCAGCTAATTTAATATTTTATACTTTTGAATTTTGAAACTTAAAAATAAGATATTTATATGAAGATATGAACGTATTTGATTCTCAGTTATTTTTTGCCCTACAATTATTTTTCGTTTTAACATCAGATTGTGTCAGATAAAAAGTAGGTGGTTCGACACTTCACGAACATGACCGGAACTAACGTCGACGTGTCATTTTTTATCGACCAGCCGCGTACCTATCTCATTATATAGTCTATTATTGAAAATCTAGTCATCATGCGTCTATATACAAATAAAAATATTTATCGGCAGTTCTCGTAATATTACATTTTTTTAAAGTTTAAAGGATGTTTCGAGTATACCTGCGGGTAGTCGGCGGGGTAGGTTTTTTTGTTTAATTTTTTTCCCGTTCTATTGTATAGTGTTGTTTGTACTGCGCTGTCTCGTTCATAAACATACAAATGAATCTGTTCCATTACAAAATCAAAGTTCTTGACACTTCTCCCCCCTCTCACCTCCATCGACGGGGCGTGCAACATTAACATACGGATAGGATCGAAGAGGGTTTTCCCAGCTGGCGTTGTAATATCGTTGGTCGTGATTTTTTTTTTCGGTTTCTGGTTTTTTTTTTTCAATTTTTTTTCCATTTTTTTTTTTTCATTTATTTCGCGAAACGCTTTTAGTCATAATTCAACCGTCCTATCCCGGCGGCGTGACGTTTACGGAGGTAGGACGGCGGCCCGGCGGCTGTGGCGTGGCTGCAGTCCTCCTGCGGCGCGGTCGTGGCGGAGATGCTCGCTCCCATAACTCATCGGATCCGCGGGCCCAACAGTCGATAACGATAAATCCCTGGGCTCTTATGAACGTTTACGCGATTTGCATAATACACACCGTCGCCGTCATACTGTTCGCCGGTGGCCTTCCATCCGCCACTATCCGCGCCCTCGACGATCCACCCGGATTTTTTGTCCCTCTGCTCGTTCGCGTGGTGGACGTAGAGGGTGCGGTATGGGTGGTATGTTTACCGCCGAACAATAATAACATCCGTTCGGAGAGAAAACCCATCACAGCCCGCGGCTCGTGTTTCCGGACCGGTCTTAAGAACCGCTCGCGTCACATCCCACTCACCCCCCTCCCCCGCCGCGACGCCATTTATCAGCGACCTGCAATTTTTCCGGGATTCGTTTGCCGAACGCCCGTCCGAAAAATGCACTGTCGAAATCCTGGCACCGCTGGTGATGACACATCGGATCATATGCAGCAGCGACCCTCGTCGCGAATAATAAACAAATAAAATATTCCTTTGTGTTTTGGTACACGGTACGCATATTCGTTGAGCTTCTATGATTTTAGCGATACATATTTATGCGCAGAGATTAAAATACAAATTAGTAATGAAAAATATTATAGCGATGTCGTGCTGCATCGATGTGCATGCATTACACATTGTTCACGTTTCGCTGAACGAAAAAAGTCAACACAATCATATTATTATTATGTAATTTGTCAAAAAAAAAAGTTTTTGAAAAATTGGCTACCGTAGTGGAATCGACGTTGTTCATATTTTCGTTCCGTTAACGGTTGATTAAGTAAAATCAGATCGATGAAAAAAAAAAAAATTGACAATTATCTAATATTTAAAATGTTTATCTAGTGTTTAAATATTTGTTTGTAAGACATGTTAATAAACACGGCGCCGTTTACGGGTACGAATAGTGCCGATGTCGATTGTTCGTAAAACAAAATTGAACGAGGCGAAATGGCAAATGGTTATAGTAAAAAAAAAAAAAACATATTTTATGCTTCCGTTGGTACGAAATAGATAAAAAGAAAAAATATGGATATTATGGAACCGCGACATAATCTCGTGTTATCTAACACCGATCATAAAAAAATTGCGCAGATGAACCCGGTTCAACCCTGTCAAATTTCGCTTACATTTGAAAACTATAATTAATTATAATCGATTGCTAAGTACCTACATCGACATGGAATAAAAAAAACTAAAAATGACTCGTAGTAATTTTAATTTTTGTATCTTACGCTGCTTTTAAATATATCGAGAATATTATTATTGTATGGATGAATTAATAACCTCGTCATGTCCTTGTTAAAAGTATAGTAGTTGTTTAGACCGCAATCTGATCCAAACCGAATAAAATATTATAATGACGACCGTATCATTAAAATAATTCATCGAGAGAATAAAGATGTACATCATATTAGACTAACATGCTATTATATAATAATATATCTACATGTACCTATCTATAATAAGGGTATCCGATAGTAATAATAATGAAAATAGTTGGGTTTCGGGTTAACGTATTATATTTTTCTTTAGATAATACAATGTTCGATGACAGGTATATATAAATAATCTAATGTGAAATCTTTTCAAACATTTTATAATGTCGTACTTACATAATAGTATATTCTGAACTAGGTAGGTAGGTAGTAACTTTCTTTTCTTATATACATAAGTAATGGGATTAATATGGCCAGTATTAAAAAAATGAAAATCTATATTTTTTAAATTCTAATATATTTCAATTGTATTTATACATAAAATTGTGTACTATTTCGTGCATAAAATAAATGAATACCTGCTAGATTATGATGGTACCTATACCTTTTAAATAACTTTACATTTTAAATCTTAATAAAATACATTTTACGGTTTTAAAGTTTTATTTAACTTTCGATCAACAAGTAAATGTAAAAGTTAAATATTTATGATTGCAGTGCGTGTTCTATATTGAAATCAAACTGAAGTTTATGTTTACGGTTAAATGGTATAAAATAATACAAACTATTTTTATTTGTTATGAGCTTATGACTATAATATTATTACGTGAACCAAGTGCACGCAGAAATAAACTAATATGCGGGTATGATTTTAACATTTGTAAGTACCTTTACTAGCTGGTACTGGTTAGTCACCCTTAAATAACTGGTTTATCTTATATTATATCTAAACTTTTTCTCGAACGTAAAATCGGTCGATTATTAATAATTAGCCTCATCAACACTCCTGGCTTTTATAAATAATAGCTGTAACAGCCACAAAGGCTTTTATTCTAATTCTGTTGGTCCGAGATTCCAAAAAATATAATTATTTATTATAACCTGAGTAATTACAACTGTATTAGCTTACCATTTATTATAATCTATCTATCATGTCTGATTTGCTTTAGTTAACATGTTGTCAGTTATTATTTTTCGAAATTGGATAAATATTTTTTCAGCATATAAATCTCGACCATACAATTGCCTCTACTGTGGAACACTGTTACTCAATCGTACATTTATATTTAGATAGAATATCTTTATTAACCTAAATGAAAATAACACTATACAAGCAGACAATTCTATCCAATCTTAATAACTATTTAATTAATATGTAAGTATGTGATCATAATGACACCGTTTAAATAAACAAATAAATATTCGATTCCAAAATTAAGTTCATGAGTGAGGACGCACTGTGATCCATCCTATAGCTATCATATATATATGAGTTAAAAAACGGAAGATACAAACCCTCCCCGAGGCTCTAGAAATTGACTGATATAACTTTTATTTAAAACAGTCCAGTAGCTTATGAGATGATACGAACAAACAAACATTAATTTTTATATTATATAGACTTTTTATATAATCATATTATATATTCTTATGCTGTTCAGATAATAGAGCGTTCTGACACGTAGGTTATTGCAGTTCAGATAATCGAAGTTCTTCTGTATAATTATAATCGACTTTATAGTAGGTACTCCTGATTTTAGACGTAATCTGTTATTTAAAATAATACAATATTAACATTTATTAATTGAATCAATTTTTTTTTCTTAGATTAATATAACTCATTGAATCAATAGACTATTGTATACATTTAAACATTACTTCAAAATTATTGATTTTGTTTTATTAAAATATAATTAATTATTTTTCTATTAATTTGAAAAGTTATATTTTGTGAACATTTTTCATTAAGTATGAGTAGATAGATAAGTTGCAAAATTTTAAGGTCATTAAAATTTAAAAAAAAAAAAATATTTTAAAATATTAAATGATACTCTTTGACTTTTATAATGTAATAAAAAAATTTAAATTATTACACCTTTCTATAATGTTATTATAATGTTGTGTTTGTTTTGTTTGTATAAAAATATTTATATACTATGGTTATTTGATATATTCATATCGATTAGGATCAAGTATCAACGGATTGATTTTATTTTAAAGCGATTATATCTACATTATTTTTTTTCTTAACTCGCTATGTTACACCTGATATTAGTTTGTAAGACAACTTAATTTTTGTTCCAAACACTCAAAACATTATACCTTGATAAATCTACGATTTATAATTTCTGTTATTTACGGTTATTTTTTTTATTTCTGTCAATATATTGCATAGTAGGTACATTAAAAAAAAAATATTTGATCCCAAATTCGCATGTAGAATATGTTTAATTTAAAAACTTTAATTATCGTTTGGTCATTGGGGACCAGTTTTTTTTTTTTTTTTTGAACGGATAAGTGGATTTTTGGTGTGCGGTATTGGGACTAGGGTGAGTTGCTTTGTATAGATATCAGGACGCAAAATTACTCGACCCAGTGGATACGT
The DNA here is from genome assembly GCA_949089665.1 of Macrosiphum euphorbiae. NCBI lineage: Eukaryota > Metazoa > Arthropoda > Insecta > Hemiptera > Aphididae > Macrosiphum > Macrosiphum euphorbiae. The sequence goes on along the minus strand of CARXXK010000003.1, from coordinate 31,195,555 downwards.
GGTACCTAAATCACTAAAAATATAGCTGTAGTTTACTAACCCATGTCTCCGCCAATATTGGAAAACACACTACTTCCACAGTTCCATTCACTGTTCTCGTTTACCCGACGACTCTGCCATCAACGGAGGATACTTCTTTTCAATCTATCAGCCTTCGGACCGTTTTTAAACACATTATTAGTTTCTCTTGCGTAACGTCCCAAATACTGAAATCTTCTTAGACATCCTGGATTTCACCATATCCAACGGTACGTGAAAAAGGTTCTTTTTGGGGCATTACATTTCCTTCCTTAAACCATCGTATTCATGCAAATATAAAATACGCCTTTTTACCGGCTACGATGTATCCTTTTATCCGGAATCGTGACCCGTACTGGTCAGCCCTTTCCAAAGGTATTTTTGATAACTTTGAGATTTATTATTATTATTTCTTTTATTTATATGTTATTTTTGTCCGTGATCCTCTTTGTATATATTTTGTATTTTTATATGCATTGGATACCTACCACCGAAATCAATCTTATATAGTTTATTATAATATTTTGAAGGTTTCTAAAGCGGTTTGCGACAGGTTATATTATTCTGTGGATTGGATGCGCAAACATGTGTGGTAGGGGAAAATGAAAAGTCAATAACATAATATGTATAAGTACACGAAGACTGCTTGCGAAGAAGGCGAAACTTATACGCCTTATTTAAAAGGCAGACAACGCTGTTGAATGCAATCCAAAGCGTCGATACAATAAAACGTCACCAACGATATGGTCCGAAAATGTTTCACAATCGCATACGTACCTATACTTGGTGGTATCCGTTTTTGAGGTTTTACGTGCTCAATGAGATTTTTAAATGCTATATAAATTAAATTGATAACATTTCGTTTTGTTTGTTTACCAATCAATAATTGTCCTCGGTACATACCTAGTATCTACACATAAGGGCTATATGTCGATTTAAAGTGTCGCAATTGTCAATTTGTTTGCTTTCATCGCCGGAACAAAAGAACACAATAATAACAATATGATCGTGATCGTCTATTATTTGATAGCTTGTAACATTTATTTATTTTATAACATATAACTAGAAATTATTAGTAAATCGCTATTGTTATACGATCAAACGACAAACATTAAGCTACCCTTTATACCTTCTAACCTGTATACCCTTTATTTGCAACTTGTTTGTTATTATAATTATTTCTGATTAAAACAAACCTTATTATGCAGTATTATGCACTATAAATATAATTATAATATCAAGTCATATAACGTCGGTATTTCTAAAATTTTACTCAAAAAATGATATTGTAGGTAGGTACGTATGAACTGCAATAGCTATTGTTATAATACCATCAAGTCCTAATATAAGAGATTTTATTTTTCAGATATTTGCTCAAATCGTTGGTAAACTCGTGCAGTCGTATCAATTAATAATTTTAAAAATATTGATTAAGCGTCAACTCATTATTAATCAAATGTATTCTCAAATAGGAGTTATTTAACTGACTTAAAATTTAGTAGTTAATAGCACTAAAAAAAGAAGTATTATTGTTTGCATTATTTTTAAATGATTGTAGATTTGGTGAACTGTGAATATATTGGTTAGGTTTTCTTTTTTTTTTTAAATTGCTTGTCTCTTTCTGTATACACTTTTTAGTATGTATATAGTGCTAAATAAGTTTCATAATATGATAATAGCAGCTAATGATAGAGTATCGAGTCTAGTTTGCACCTTGACGTAAATCATAATATTGGTAAGTTATTATTTATTACCTACCTACCTACCTAAGCTCAGTGCCCTATTAATGTCTATAATTTACTCACTTTAATTATGCGATACAGGTCACAGAATATAAAACTGTGGAAAAGTTGTAAATTCGGTAATTAAACCATGGCGATATTTTCTTTTATAAAATTGTTTTTATACTCCTATAATTATAGTTATAAGTACACATTCGTATCATTATAACTTTCTATGTGGACGCATTTTACCAACGACTAATTGTTTAACATATTATTGCACTTTACAACTATTTAATTATTCGACATTAATACTTACGTATATATTTTATCAAAACTTCATTGGCTCATTCATTAAAAATTAATGCGTGTATTTACTTATAATACGTAAGCGACTAATTATTTTTAAAAAATAGCATTATAATGGGGTAACGATATTTGTTTCATAAATTTGTTGATGAATATTCACCGTATTATTCAACAAGAATAAAAAAAAAAATGTAACATAAAATATCATCTTATACACTATACCTATATAATTTAACAGGAGTAGTAAAACAAGAAGATACGTAGAGATAGTAATGATGTTTACTCTAGCTAAAAGCTACGCTTAAGGTTTTTTTGTTTATTTTTAACACCAACACGAGTCTATCGTATAAAAGCTTACACAGACCATTTTCTTTTTTTTTTAAATGCTATAATTTAAATTTAAAAAAAACACGCCTACAGTTCTTTTTTTAAATATTATATTATATTGTATTGTTAGTTAACGTTCTCAAGTTTAAAGTTGTATTATTTTTTTTTTCATAAATTGAAAATGTATAACAAACATTTATAACTGGTAAAAATATTGTAGGTATTTTTATCATTAAAAAAAATAAAATTATACGAAAGAGCAGTATTTGAAAAACTTTCCTTTGTGAGAATTTAAATTTATAATTGCTAAACAGTAAATATTTTTAATATTAGCTAGGTAATAGGTACTGATAATTTAATTCAACACACGATTATGACACATTGAATAATACTGAATCAGTTACTATTAAATGACGAATATTTTAATTTTAATTATATTTTTCAAACCTATTTAAATCTAATAACATTTTTTATTTTGCAAAAATAAGCAACTTCTAAATTATTATTATTATATTTTGCTATATCATTAATTAAACTTTTGTATTTTTGTCTAATAAATGTTGAATGCCTTTGTTATGAATATAATACAGTGGAAAGTATTTTATGTACATTTTCATCAAAAAAGAATAATTCGTAACTTTATTTATTATTACAGTTATATTTTATGCGATAAAATGACATTTTTTTTCGATATCACAGCACGTCACACAATATAAACAGCCAATAACTTGGTTGACATAATTATGAGTCATAACTCATATTTTTATACATATTAATCTCTTTAAAGTTAATAAATAATTAATTTAATAGAATTCATAATACAGGGTGATTCGCCAATCATGCACACCCACATTTTATCATTTAATAATGAATTTATTCAATTTCTATTTTTTTGGAATTTTTAAATCTAGGTTCAAATTGAGGACAATATTTTCAAATTCTTGATATTTTTCCTACCACGTATAGAGTGCCTTGTGGAAATACAAAATTTCTGTTCTTCATTAAACATCAAGAATTTGAAATTGTGGTCTTTAAGAAGACGTCACACCCGCATGTGTTGTCTCCGTCTTTCAAATGTACAACATAGAAAGATAGGATAGTTTTACTCTACCTATCTGTATTCACACTACCAAAATTCACACTACTATAATTCACACTACCAAAACAGTTAATAAAATTATCTGTGTCGTAGGGTTTGCATTTTCTATGATAGAAATAATTTTTACTAATTAAATCAAACAAACAAAAAACCTAATGCCTTAAAACTGATAACTTTAAATGTACTCGTATGTATGTTATCCTAATGATAAAAAACTTCAACATACATAAATGTTCCGTATGGATTGTGGAATTTTTGTAATTCTACTACAAATATAAAGGGAGTAAAATCATCCCGCGTTTCCCTAATTAATTGTAAGATGATTACAACACATGTTGGTGTGACGTCCTCTTAAGTACCTTTATTTAAAAAAAAAAAAAAATCAAATTTTGATTAACTGCATTATTTATAAATGAAAAGGGCTGAGTATGCTTGGTGAATCAACTTGTATATAAATAATGTACATACTAACAATTAATTTAAAACTTTTTATTGTGTACAAAACTATCAGTTTAACAAAAAGTGAATAAAACTAGTTGAAAATATATTATACATTAGGTATATGGAATAATATTTATATTATTATGTAGGTAGCCAATAACAATTAATTGTAAAACAATAAAAATACATTGTTGTAGTTATGATATTTTTAAAAATATTACAACAATCTTAACATAACTAAATTATTAGTTATTATTTTTTGTTATCACTTTTTATAATTTCATTTTTAACAGTAAAGTGGCTATAATATTATAATTCATTTTTATAAACAGAATCAAAATTGTTCACACATAAAATTGTCTTATAGAAAAAATTGTTTTGCACACTGTTTAAGTAAATACAATAAATAAATAATAAATATAATTTTATATTCATAAAAAAAATAAAACACTTTTTGATAGATTATTTGAAACAGTTTTTACTATTATATCGATTATTATACATTGCCTCATCTGATAATTTATACATGTTTTAGCAACATGTATGAACCGTTTGTTTTATTAGAATAAAACATATTTAAATAGGAAATAACTTAACAAAAAATAAACCAAAAATAAATGCATTATCCATTAAATTCGGTTTATAAAATATTATAACAATTAAATGTTTGGTGAATAAATTCAACACCAATTGCTTTTAATCAATTTTAATTTTATGCCCTAAATAATTGTGTAATCTACAAATGAATTTAACTAAGAGTATCGATTTAATGTTTGACGAAGTGCCGTGACTGTCGACGAGAATATTTTTAATCGGAAACAAACAAGAGTTAGTTCTTTTTTGAAGATGAAATTGCATATAATATTATTGTAGAAGTGCATGTTCGGAACAATGGAAATTTTATATCAAAGTTCATAATGCAACAGTACCAAAATAATAATAACAATAATAATATAACCTCTAAATAACCTTTTCGAAAAGTTTAATATTCATTACAATAATGGTTCTACATATTAATTAATTCTGTTTCGCCTAGGTAGTACCTTTATATACTTATGTAGACACATTTTTGCGACTATGTATAGACCGTGGGGGATATGCGAGCACGGCGTCATATAAAACAAAACAAGAAAAAAACAAAACGAAATAAAAATAAAAAGCCAGCAAGCACGATAGGATGCAAAGAAAATAAATGATATCCCTCTCGCGACTTCCACCGCGGTCTCGGGCTAATGAAGGGTGTAATCATTTTTTCCCTCCGAATGTGAAACACTGTGACTTTTTAGTGCTCGCAGCTTCCCGAACTGGCAAAAACTTTGTCAATTTCTCTGCGTATTTCATCGAACCCCACGATACGGGTTTATGTCATGTCGGCGAGCTTATACCACGACGGAGTACCTATATATACTATATATACTATGATAACCCACCATCACCGTTTATGCGAGCGCAAATCGATTTCTCACGTGAAAAGGTGCTAGTGAAAGTGCCGACGACTCTCTTCAGGACTGCATAAACGTGTATCAGTACCACACTTATATAATATATTATATTATATTGCACCCCTCGTGTGCGAGCGAAATTAAAGTTTGAACCCCGGGCAATAATACTTCCGGACGGCGAGGATTTTGGGCTAACGACTTCTGAGCAGCCGCAGTATAATAAGTTCAAGAAGAAAGTTTCACGCACCATCCGAGATTTTATTGAGGGACTCGCCGTCATCGGTGAATTTACCGAGTGTGTACATAATACTACCTATACCTAGCGAGTGGCGTCCGCGGACTTCCGGCCGCAAACGCTCGCCGAGTTCGTCGTTCTTCCGGTTTCGGGTTTTTATTTCCACCGCCGACCTTAATAACAATATTATTATAATTGGTGACGCGTAGTTCGCCGTCTCCCGCCTCACTATCCTTCCGAAGGTCCGACCCAAGTCGGCATACTCAAAGCGTACACATTGTATTCTTCGATCCGGCAACTTACTGAAAAGCGAGTTTTATTTTGTGTTGCAGATATATACCCAGTGTTTATGCAAATTTATGAAAATGTAATTAATTTTATTAATAAAAGGGCTCGTCGCTATTAATGTCGGACGGAATTAAAAAATATATTGCTGGCTCTCCGTCTTCTTTTCATGGCATCATTATTAAGTGTATAAGCAATATTGTTCTCGAATTACTTAACTCTCCGTCCACTGAACGT